>CAUYQU010047483.1:0-14089 GCA_963574635.1 Cheracebus regulus | reverse complement strand
CACGATAAAAACCCTAGAAGAAAACCTAGGCAAAAACATTCAGGACATAGGCATAGGCAAGGACTCCATGACTAAAACACCAAAAGCATTGGCAACAAAAGCCAAAATAGACAAATGGGATCTAATTAAACTCCAGAGCTTCTGTACAGCAAAAGAAACAATCATTAGAGTGAAACAGCAACCAACAGAATGGAAAAAAATTTTTACAATCTACCCATGACAAAGGGCTAATATCCAGAAGCTACAAGGAACTAAAACAGATTTACAAGAAACAAACCCATTCAAAAGTAGGTGAATGATATGAACACTTTTCAAAAAAGATATATGTGAGGCCATCAAACATATGAAAAAATGCTCATCATCACTGGTTGTTAGAGAAATGCAAATCAAAACCACATTGAGATACCATCTCATGCCAATTAGAATGGTGATCATAAAAAAATCTGGAGACAACAGATGCTGGAGAGGATGTGGAAAAATAGGAACAATTTACACTGTTGGTGGGAGTGTAAATTAGTTCAAACATTGTGGAAGACAGCATGGTGATTCCTCAAGGTCCTAGAAATAGAAATTCCATTTGACCCAGCAATCCCATTACTGGGTATATATCCAAAGGATTTTAAATCATTCTATTATAAAGACACATGCGCACGTATGTTCATTGCAGCATTGTCTACAATAGCAAAGACCTGGAACCAACCCAAATGCCCATCGATGACAGATTGGACAGGGAAAATGTGGCACATATACACCATGGAATACCATGTAGCCATAAAAAATGATGAATTGGTGTCCTTTGTAGGGACATGGATGAACCCAGAAACCATCATTCTCAGCAAACTGACAGTTTATATATATATAAAGGCAAATGGAAACCAGAAGAGATCAGGGGTAGGCAAACCTTTATCAGACAAAATAGCCTTTAAGTCAAAACCTGTAAAAAAGATACAAAGAAGGTCACTACATTACAATAAAGAAGTCATTTCATCAAAAAGACATAACAATTTTAAATATATGTACACCTAACATTCAGACACCTAATATACAAAGCAAATATTAATAGGTCTGAAGGGTGGGATAGACTATAATACAATAATAGTAGAGTACTTCAGTATGCCAATTTCAACAACAGACAGATCATCAAGACAGAAAATAAGTAGGAAAATAGTAGACTTGAACAACACTTTTGACCAAAGGGACAGTCATATAAAGAACATTCCATCCAACAACAGCAGAGTACACATTCTTCTCAGCACCCACAAAACATTATCTAAAATAGATCATATGTTAGGCCACAAAACAAGTCTTAAAAATTTAAGAACACTGATAATATATCATTTATCTTTTCTGACCATAACAGAATAAAACTACAAATCAATAACAAGAGGAAATTCGGAAAATTCACAAATACACTAAAATTAAATCACATGCCCTTTTAACAAAAAGGGTGAAATAAGAAATCAAAAGAGAAACTAAAAAATATCTAATATATAAACTAATAATAATTAAAAATAGAAACACAACATATTACAACTTATGGGATATAGAAAAAGCAGTTCTAAGAAGAAAGTTATAACACTAAGCTCAAATAAACACCTTAATGTTAAACCTAAAGGAACTAGATAAATAAAAACAATCTAATCCTCAAATTAGTAAAAGGAATGCAAAGATAAGAGCAATAATAAATGAAATCAAGAATAGAAAAACCCCCAAATTCACAATTGGTTCTTTGAAAACATAAACAAAATTGATAAAAGATATTTTGTAAAAACTTCACGGTAACCAAAGAAAAAAGACACAGAAAGAAAATAAAATCAGAAATGAAAGAGGAGATACTACAACTGATACTGCAGAAATACAAAAGATTTTAAGAGGCTAATATGAATGATTATACACCAAAACACTGGATAACCTAGAAGAAATAGACAAATTTCTAGAAAGATAAAACCTACCATGGCTTAATGAAGAAGAAATATACAATCTGAACAGACCAATAATGAGTAAAGATATAGAATCAATAATAATGTCCTATCAAAGAAGAGCCCAGGACCAGATTCTACACAGCAAAATTCTACCAAACATTTAAAGAACTAATACTAATCATTCTCAAACTCTTCTAACAAATAAAAGTGGAGAGAATGCTTCTAAACTCATTTTATGAAGACAGAATTACCTAATACCAAAGCCAGAGAAGACACTACAAGGAATGATAATTATAGAACAATGTTTCTGAGAAACATAAATGTAAAAATCTTCAACAAAATACTACCAAACCAAATTCAACAGCACAGTGAAAGGATCATTCACCATGATCAACAGGAATATATCCCTGGGATGCAAGGATGGGTCAGCACAGGTATATAAGTAAATAAATGTGAAACATATTAACAGAATGAAGGACCAAAATCTTATGATTATCTCAGTAGATACAGAAAAAGCATTTGACATAATTCAACATTTTTTGATGGTAAAGTTTCAATAAATTAGGCATAGAACAAATGTACCTCAGTACAAAAAAGGTCATAGATAACAAGCACATAGCTAACATCATACTCAATAGTAAAATGCTTTAAGCTTTTCTTTTAATGTCAAAAGCAAGACAAGGATGTCTACTCTTCCCACTTCAATATAGTACTGTAAGTTCTAGCAATAGCAATTAGATAAGAAGACCAAATGAAAAGTATCCAATTATGAAAGAAAAAAGTGGGATTATTTCTATTTGCTGATGACATGATCCTATCTATAGAAAACCCAAAAAACTGTTAGGAGTGATAAATTTAGCAAAGTTACAGGATAGAAAGTCAACACACAAAAATCAGTAGCATTTATCTATACTGACAATAAATTATGTGAAAAAGAAAAAAATCAATCCCATTCACAACAGCATCAAAAAAATGCTTGGGTATTATAAATTTAACAAAGGAATTAAAAGATCTATATACTAAAAACTATAAAACATTGATGATAAAAACTATGAATTACAGATGACACAACTAAATGGAAAGGTATCCTATGTTTATGAATTGGAAGAATATTAAAATGTCCATACTATCAAAAGCTATCTAAAAATTAAATGCACTTCCTATCAAAATTCCGGTGTCATTTTTCACAAAAAATAGAAAAACAAACTCTAGATCTTGATAAAGGAAGCCTTAGAGAAGGACTGTTTTCAACAGCTTTTCTTCACTAATGTAGATTGATTTCCTCTACAGATGCAAATCTCCCCCACATAAGGACAGTTCTTCAGAGTTATTCCCGTGGTTTGTAGCCCCACTGAATACCCATCTCGCTCTCTCATATATATTTCTTAATATTGTAGCTTTGTACTAAATCTTGAATCAGGTATTACACACACTCCCACATTGTTTTTCCTTCAAATGTTCTAAGCTATTTTAGGCCTTTTGCAGTTGTATGTACATTTTTAAATCAGCTTGTCAATTTCTACCCCCAAAAGACTTTTTCTTGGAATTTTGATTGGGACTGGATTCACCCTGCAGATCAAATTGAAAGGAATAATCTCTTTGATGTATTGAATTCTCCATCTATGAAAATATAATAATTCAGCATTCATTTTGATTTATCAAATTGGTTTTCAGAAATGTTTTGTAGTATTCTGTGTAGAGTAGGTTTGGAACTAAGGCAACCAGTAAAATGTTACAGAAGTCAAATATGGGGTTTTAGAATTGAAATTAAAAGTATGGAATAATTGATGAAAGAGAAATAATATCACAGTAAGTGCAATTTTTTTTTAAAGATGGAGTCTTGCTCTGTTACCAGGCTGGAGTGCATGGCGCAATCTCGGCTCACTGCAACCTCCACCTCCTGGGTTCAAGTGATTCCCCTGCCTCAGCCTCCCGAGTAGCTGGGACTACAGGCACACGCCACCATGTCCAGCTAAAGATGGGATTTCACCACTTAGGCCAGGATGGTCTTGATCTCCTGACCTCCTGATCCACCAGCCTCAGCCTCCCAAAGTGCTGGGATTACACGCATGAGCCACAGTGCCTGGCCAGTAAGTGCATATTTAACAAAGTATTTGAGCAGCAATGATAGCCTGAGTTTAGAGAGTTTGCCTTTGATTTGAAACTAATTACCTTTTGTGATTTTCTTTATTGATAAACATTGCACTGGAAACAACAATAGATAAAATATATTATGGAGATGAACTACAGTTAGAAATTTATCAGCAGAAGTTCTAGAGGGTTAGGAATTTTAGGGTGGCAATGACATTGAAAAGGATGAGCACAGTGTCTAAGATTGCTTTTTGTGATCATTCATCAAAAGAATTAAAGAAAAATAATAATTGAATTGATAAAAAATAAGAAAAACTAAACTTAGACTAAAAGAAAAGAAAGAATAGATGAGAAAAAAATAGGTAAAATGATAAATTATCTTCTCAATAATAGGATTGTTCGATTACATGGTAGTCCTATTTTTAATTTTTTTGAGGAACCTCCATACTGTTTTCCGTAATAGCGGTACAAATTTACCTTTCCACCAACAGCATATAAGAGTTCCCCTTTCCCTATATCCTCACCAGCATTTGTTATTTTTATCTTTTTGATAATAGCCATTCTAACTGGAGTGAGGTAATATCTCATGGTGGTTTTGAATTGCATTTCTCCAATGATTAGTGATATTGAACATTTTTCTCTTAAATTCTTTTTATTTATGTATTTATTTAGTTTCAGGGTACATGTGCAGGATGTGCAGGTTTGTTACATAGGTAAACATGTGCCATGGTGGTTTGTTAAACTTCTCAACCCATCAACTATGTATTAAGTTCAGCATGCATTAGCTCTTTTCCCTAGTGCTTTCCCCCACAATCCTCTCCCAATAGGCCCAGTGAATGCTGTTCCCCTCCCTGTGTCCATGTGTTCTCATTGTTCAGCTCCCACTTATAAGTGAGAACACGCAGTATTTGGTTTTCTGTTCCTGTGTTAGCTTGCTGCAGATAATGGCTTCCAGCTTCATCCATGTCCCAGCAAAGGACATTATCTTGTTCCTTTTAATGGCTGCATAGTATTCCATGGTGTATATCTACCACATTTTCTTTAACCATTCTATCACTAGTGGGCATTTGGATTGATTCCATGTCTTTGCCATTGTGAATGGTGCTGCAATGAACATACATAGGCATGCATCTTTATAACAGAATCATCTATATTCCTTTGGGTATATAACCAGTAATGGGATTGCTGGGTCATATGGTATTTCCAGTTCTAAATCATTGAGGAATTGGCACACTATCTACCACAATGGTTAAAGTAATTTACATTCTCATCAACAGTAGAAAAGCACTGCTATTTCTCTGCCACCTTGCAGCATCTGTTGTATCTTGACTTTTTAATAATGGACATTCTGACTGGAGTGAGATGGCATCTCATTGTAGTTTTGATTTGCATTTCTCTAATGATCAGTGATGTTGAGCTTTTTTCATGTTTGTTGGCTGCATGTATGTCTTTTTTTAAGAAGTGTCTGCTCATATCCTTTGCCCGCTTTTAGAGATATCTGCACACTCATGCTTATTGCAGCACTAGTCACAATAGCCAATATACAAAATCAACCAAAGTGTCCATCAATGGACAAATGGATAAAAAAATGTGACATATATACACAATGGAATACTATTCAACCAAAAAAAAAAAAAAGAATGAAATCCTGTCTTTTGCAACAACATGAATAAACCTAGAGGACATTATGTTAAGTGAAATAAGCCAAGCACAAGACAGACAAATACTGCATGATCTCACTCATATTTGAGATCTAATAAGTTAGTCTCACAGAAGTAGAGAGTAGACTTGTGATTACCACAGACAGGAAAGAGTACAGAAGAGGGGAAGATGAGGAGAGGTTGGTCAATGTGTATAAAGTTACAGTTAGATAGGAGGAATAAGTTCTGGTGTTCTATTGCATGGTGGGGTGACTATAGTCAATGACAATCTACTGTATACTTCAAAATAGCTAGAAGAGAGGATTTTTAGTATTCTCACCATGAAGAAATGACAAGTGTTTGAAGTGATGAATATGCTATTTACCCTTATTTATTATACTGTGTGTGTGTGTGTGTGTGTGTATATATATATATCCTATATATGTATATGATTATTACACTGTATATATACACACACTATATATATACATATACACTATATATATAGTAACATCACACTGTACCCCATAAATATGTTCAATTACTATGTATCAATTAAAAACAAAATAAAACTTATAAAAATAAAAAATGAGAAAATAGAAAGTCTTTATTCATTTATGTAGAACAAAGATAAAACCCAGGTTAAATAAATAATTCAGTGAATGTTTAATATAGAACTGTTGTCTGTCAAACTTTCACTGGCTTGCCCAACAATACTATCTATGCTTTAATAGTTATTTTTGAGTGTGGAAATGGAATTCTTTGTTTCTTTTACGTATTAGCCATACTTCCCTCTTTCTCAGTAATGATAAGAAGTTTTGTATCATTGTCAAGTGTAACTACTTCCAAGATTAAATAAATGTCAATGCTCTTCCTTTGAAAATAATGTATTTGCAGATAGCTTACTCAATGTGACTGTTTTGTTGCTGTTGTCCAAAGAGGTAACACAGCTTTTATTTTAAAATAGGGTACAGGCTCATAGACTGACTTAGGAAGGAAAGGAAGTCTTGATCTATGGTCATGGATTTGTCTAAACACCTGAAGATAATTCATTTCCAGGTATGGGAAATATCACTTAGATTTTGTTCTTTGATATGGATACAGCTACATTGGCAATGCCCTTTTCCTTCAGACCATTCACTGATGCAGGATGCTATAGACAGTTTAAGACCAACATTTTTTTTTTTTTCTGAGATGGAGTCTCCCTCTGTTGCCCAGGCTGGAGTTCAGTGGCGCGATCTTGGGTCACTGCAACCTCTGCCTCCTGGATTCAGGTGATTCTCCTGCCCCAGGCTCCCAAGCAGCTGGGACTACAGGGACTTGCCACCATGCCCACCTAATTTTTGTATTTTTAGTAGAGACGCGATTTCACCATGTTGGCCAGGTTAGTCTCAAACTCCTGACCTCATGTGATCCACCCATCTTGGCCTCCTAACGTGCTGGGATTACAGGCATGAGCCACTGGGCCCAGCCCAAGACCAACATTCTTAATTAATATTTCTGGTATGAATTTTACATTGTTTACAAATGTCCTTAGGCAGGTATGGAATGTACTACTAAATGTGGCAATGTATTTCTTATGACTTTCTTTCTTCTATTAATTTCCTGAGAATTCAGTTGAAAGACCAAATGACTATAAGATGGCAATTAGGAACATAAAAAATATCTCATATATTTGGTAAACATGTATTTCATTTTCATTCTATCAATCATTCTAACTTAATATTTCAAGTTCAACCAACTCTCAGCACCAAAACACATGTAAACCAGGGTTAACTCATGAAATAAATGATGACCAAATACCCATTTCATCTACACCAGTTTAATTTTCTGAAACCTGCTTATATATCTAGGCTCAGAAATTGGTTAAAAAATGTGTAAAATCTTAAATGTACAATTAAAATAGCACAAAGTTTTCTCTTTAAATTGGATGATTAAATCTCTACATGAATCAGGAAATTTGGGCATATAATTAACAATTCTATTTGAAACTATATCTAATTAACTAATCAATAAATAACTTCAACACTGCCAAAACATAATCCAAGGGTTTTTTTTTTTGTTTTTTTTTTTTTTTTGAGCCCTAATGGTGATCAAAACAATAGCAATATTTTAAGCAAAAAAAAATAAAGTATCAAGATTTAAATTAGGATAAAATTGGTTCAACCTTTCTTCAACACACCAGTGTTCAGATTTTTCTTCTAGAGAGATTTCAATGCAAAATAGTAGGCATATTAATTATGAAAGTACAAAATGATACTATCAAGAAGGTGTCAGTGTGGGTTAAGTGTGAGTCATATAGTTGAGAGGATAGAATCATGTACTTTAAAAGTAAAATGCCTAGATTTGAATCCCCAGTTTATCAGATTGTAGCTGTGTGACCTCTGACAAGTAACTTAATGACTTTACCTTAGTTTCACCATCAGTATAAAGAGTATGATTTGATACCTACCTTCTCAGGTTCTTATAGTGATTAAATGAGTCTTTATGTGTGACAATTTTACAACAGTTTAAGTGCTATGGGATTGTTTAATATTATTATTCATAAATTATTTTGCCAAAACCAACATGATATCAATTGAAATTTGTCTATTTTGAGACACATTTCACATTTTCTATTTTGAAACTAGTTTCTGGCTTTCAATATAAGACAGCCAGAAAATCCAGCCATTTGAACTTGGCTGAAATAATCTACCTGTGCAATTAGAAAGATTTTTATTTGCAAATTTCCTTGTGTATGAGTGGGGAAAAGGATGTAAACATTTACTGACAATTTTTTGTATCTGATGGGGACACAGCTTTATATAAGTGATGTAAGCAATAATAAAGATTTCAGAAGACCTGCATATGAGAAAAAGGCTTTCCTTGACACTTCATTTACTATAAATAAGTCACAATTTCTAAAACTTTCTACTAATTTTCTATTCTCACTTCTGAGTGTCCAACCTGCCAGTAGCAGAGACAAACACCCAAAACGTAAAAATGGCATTATTGTGACACAGAGGGTAATGATCTACCAGGCAGATCAATTATAAATAATTCCTTACATCACTAAGGGAACGGTGAGTTGTCCTCTTATGGACAGACACTCTGAATATGGATTTGCCTTTTCTGCTCACAATGCTTTTACTGATATCACCATCAATGGACTTACAGAATCCTGTGTTTATCATAAATAGTATCCACACATACATTATACAAATTTATTTCACAGAAAGCTAAATAAATGTATTTAATTCTGTTAGTTCACTGATTGTACCATGTACCACAATACAGAAATAGGCTAAACTGCAAAATAGCTTAGTGAAGATTTAGTATGATGCCTTTGGTTGACAATACTTGTGAGTTTGCAAATCTGCACTTAAAGGTTCAGTATGTGTTCTGAAACAATCACCAATATATAGTGCCATTTGTTATCTAGCCAGAATACACAAGGCATTGTACCAAGAGACATTATTACCAGTGATAACACATGCACATAAATGTTGGCTCTAGTCTCAATAACTTTGGGCTTTCCTGGTGTACAGTGGTAATCCTCCTCCAAAAAGAAATATTAGGTTGACGCAAAAGTAACGGCAGTTTTTGCCATAAAAATGGCCATTACTTTTGTTCCAACCTAATACTTCCACAAAGGCCACAGGAATCCTTCCAATAAAGTTGAAATTATCACCTGTCTTATTTATGATAAAGTGTGCCAGTTAATAGGAAAACAAAAATATTCTACTTGCTTTGTTAATTGATCCTAATTATTAACAGATAATAGAGTGGCTGCTATACAATGGGATCAATGTGGACTTGTAATGAGTATGAAAATCAAGTGATTCGCTAGAAGACTTTTTTGTAATGCTGGGTCTATTGGTGAAAGTTAATGGAAGGCATAGCAATTCAATGAAGGCAGGAGCTGCAAGGATTTTGACACTTTGGCAATAAAGGTTCTGATTCACATCTCCAGTTAAACAATCATGATCAAGTTAAGAGCAAGAGAAATAATGACTAAGTAGTGGAAGAGTAAAGTTATTAATGCCAACTATTGTATTGTGACCCATAGAAATCGAGATCTTAGAGTTAAGTATGTTTTATTCTGCTTACTTTGTTACACAAACACACACACACACACACACGTTAGATCTAAGGTCTTGAATATTCACTGTATATATATGTAAAATATAGATATAGTATTATAATATACATTATATGTACTATATATATGTAAAATATATATAATATATAATATATGGAATATATATTCATAGTATCTAATATATATTATATATACTACATATATAAAATATATGATATATGTATTATATATAGTTTATATAATATACATCAAATATATTATATACACATATATGTATAGTATAATATACACACTGTATATATTACATCTATGTGTATATACAGTGGATATAGTATAACATATATCCTAGATTATAAGGTCTTGCATAGTCACTGTATATATAAATGTAAAATATAGATATAGTATATATAATATATATTATGTGTACTATATATACTATATATGTAAAATATATATAATAAATATATGTAATATGTATTTATATAGTATATAATACACATTATACTACATATGTAAAATATAATATACATTATATATACTATATATGTAAAATATATAATATATATAGTATAATAACCACTGTATATATAAAAAATATTATATGTATATATTCACTTATATGCTATGACACATATATGTAACAAAGAAAGAATAAACCTATGTTCTCTATATTCTTTGTCTACTATTTTCTATAATTAATTGTAGATAAACTTATATCATCTTAAAATTTAAAATTATCAAAGAGTGTTTGTGACAAGTAGAAAAGGAATAAACATCACCCATTAATGGATAAAGTTTGTTGGAAGTTTAGGATTTTATTTCGGGGGTAGAAAGTGACAGCATCTTCTTTATATCAGAAATAGTCACATCATGTTATGTGAAACAGGATCTGTTGCTGTTTTTTTCATTTGAAATTTAAACGTAGGCAAAAGAGTGTGAGGATATTGAATTGACTCAAGAGTAGACCATGCCATATTGACTAGGTCAAACTGACATAATCCACATGCTGATTTACACTTGCTTCTGCAACACAGGAGGAAGATTCAAAACTGTAATTCTGAGACTCCACTGATAACAGAATTCAGGGCTAAATTACGTCAATAAGAAGAATCAATATGGTATTTGGCAGGCAGAAGAGAAGGTCAAGCTATTATTCTGTAGCAGCATTATAGGCAGACTCTTGAGAAACTGCATATATGAATTTGCAGTGAATTTTAAATTACTACTGTTAATTACTTACTTGAGTCCAATAGGCAGCCAATATCATCATGAGTAGCTTTTCTGTGATTCCTGCTTTTCCAGTTCTCATGAAAACCAAAAATGTTCTTTCCATGGCTTTTACTTCTACAGCACTTCCAGTGATTAATATTCTAAGTCTCTATATTAAATTTCTTTTTACTTGAGATGGTTAGGGTGGCATTTGTCACAGTAATTTCTAATTCATATAGGCATGGATCCGTATCTTATGCCAAGGAGAAAATGTTTGGAAAGTTATTTTAAAAAGTCATTATATTAAATCAAAATTATAATTGAAGAATCCATAGAACAGTGACACATTAGGGAAGAAAAAATTACCTAAAAGGTCCAACATATAATTTTTAACCATGTGAGCATGTTGTTGCTTTATTAAACACCAGATGAAGTTAATAACTTGCTTTTAGAAGTCATATATAAAAAATGCATATCTTTAAATAATAGAATTTTACTCAACACAAATAGCTACTCACTTTAAGGAAGGCATGCCTTAACTGGGACCAGTCAGTGTAAAAGCATTGTTATAACAATGTTGAGCCAACTCATGTTTCTCACCTTATTTTCTCTGTAGGATGTATGCACACTGATTGAGATAGTGTTTGAAATAATCTTATCTCCCTTTTCTCTCTCTCTCTCTCTCTCGTATTAGCACCTCTCACTCTTCTTTCATTTCTCTGTTTCCTAAAACTATAAAGTTGAATTTGCCAAAGTTAAATGTGTGTGTGTATGATTTATGTCCACTGATTATCCTTTTGTTAATTTTCCCTCGATGCCCTTGAATTATTTATTCCTGTTATTTCAATATGAATATATTATAACATAGACCTTGACTAATTTGTTTTTTTTAATTCATTTATTCATTTATTTTTATTGTACTTTAGGTTCTGGGGTACATGTGCAGATCATACAGGATTGCTGCATAGGTACACACATGGCAATGTGGTTTGTTGCCTCCATCCCCCGTCACCTATATCTGGCATTTCTCCCCATGTTATCCCTCCCCAACTTCCCATCCTCCCACTGTGCCTCCCCTGGCCCCCCACAACAGATGTGTGATGCTCCCTTCCCTGTGTCCATGTGTTCTCATTGTTCAACATCCTCCTATGAGTGAGAACATGCAGTGTTTGATTTTCTGTTCTTGTGTCAGTTTGCTGAGAATGATAGTTTCCAGATTCATCCATGTCCCTACAAAGGACACGAACTCATCATTTTTTATGGCAGCATAGTATTCCATGGTGTATATGTGCCACATTTTCCCTGCCCAGTCAATCATCGATGGGCATTTAGGTTGGTTTCAAGTCTTTGCTATTGTAAACAATGCTGCAATGAACATTCGTGTGCATGTGTCTTTATAATAGAATGATTTATAATCCTTTGGATATATACCTAGTAATGGGATTGCTGGGTCAAATGGAATTTCTATTTCTAGGTCCCTGAGGAATCACCACACTTTCTTCCACAATAGTTGAACTAATTTACATTCCCACCAACAGTGTAAAAGTGTTCCTATTTCTCCACAACCTCTCCAGCATCTGTTATCTCCAGATTTTTTAATGATCGCCATTCTAACTGGGGTAAGATGGTATATCTCAATGTGGTTTTGATTTGCATTTCTCTAATAATCAGTGAGGATGATTATTTTTTCATATGTTTGTTGGACTCATGTATGTCTTCTTTAGAAAAGTGTCTGTTAATATTCTTTGTCCACTTTTGGATGGGTTTGTTTGTTTCTTGTAAATCTGTTTTAGTTCTTTGTAGATTCTAGATATTAGCCCTTTGTCAGATGGGTAGATTGTAAAAAAATTTTTCCAGTCTGTTGGTTGCCAGTTCACTCTAATGATTGTTTCTTTTGCTGTACAGAAGCTCTGGAGTTTAATTAGGTCCCATTTGTCTATTTTGGCTTTTGTTACCATTGCTTTTGGTGTTTTAGTCATGAAGTCCTTGCCTATGCCTATGTCCTGAATGGTTTCGCCTAGGTTTTCTTCTACGGTTTTTAACATGTTAGGTCTTATGTTTAAATCTTTAATCCATCTGGAGTTAATTTTAGTGTAAGGTGTGAGGAAGGGGTCCAGTTTCTGTGTTCTGCACATGGCTAGCCAGTTTTCCCAACACCATTTATTAAACGGGGAATCCTTTTCCCTTTGCTTGTTTTTGTGCAGTTTGTCAAAGATCAGATGGTTGTAGATGTGTGGCATTGCCTCCGAGGCCTCTGTTCTGTTCCATTGGTCTATATCTCTGTTTTGGTACCAGTACCATGCTGTTTTGGTACCAGCACCATGCTGTTTTGATTACTGTAGCCTTGTAGTATAGATTGAAGTTCAGGTAGTGTGATGCCTCCGGCTTTGTTCTTTTTGCTTAGGATTGTCTTGGCTATGCAGGCTCTTTTTTGGTTCCATATGAAGTTTAAGGTGGTTTTTTCCAGTCCTGTGAAGAAGGTCATTGGTAGCTTGATGGAGATAGTGTTGAATCTGTAAATTACTTTGGGCAGTATGGACATTTTCATGATATTGATTCTTGCTAACCATGAGCATGGAATGTTTCTCCATCTGTTTGTGTCCTGTCTTGTTTCCTTGAGCAGTGGTTTATTGTTCTCCTTAAAGAGGTCCTTTAAATCCTTTGTTAGTTGTATTCCTAGGCATTTTATTGTCTTTGTAGCAATTGTGAATGGCAGTCCGTTCTTGATTTGGCTCTCTTTAAGTCTGTTATTGCTGTATAGGAATGCTTGTGATTTCTGCACATTGATTTTGTATCCTGAGACTTTGCTGACGTTGCTTATCAGTTTAAGGAGATTTTGGGCTGAGACCATGGGGTCTTCTAAATATACAATCATGTCATCTGCAACTAGACACAATGACTTCCTCCTTTCCTAATTGAATACCCTTTATTTATTTTTTTTGCCTGATTGCTCTGGCTAGAACTTCCAATACAATAGTGAATAGGAGTGGTGAGAGAGGACATCCTTGTCTAGTGCCAGATTTCAAAGGGAATTCTTCCAGTTTTGGCATTGATTTTGTATCCTGAGACTTTGCAGGAAATTTATTGCTCAAATTACATCTTATTCTTAAATTTAATACTTGGGATCAAGTAATAATTCAACATTT
>CAUYQU010047482.1:0-38859 GCA_963574635.1 Cheracebus regulus | reverse complement strand
ACACAAGAAAGAAAAGAAAGAAAAAGAGGCCGGGCGCGGTGGCTCACGCCTGTAATCCAAGCACTTTGGAGGCCAAGGCGGGTGGATCACCTGACGTCGGGAGTTCAAGACCAGCCTGACCAACATGGTGAAACCCCGTCTTTGAAAAAAAAAAAAAAAAAAAAGAAAGAAAAAGAAATGGCCGGGTGCGGTGGCTCACACCTGTAATCCTAGCACTTTGGGAGGCCGAGATGGGTGGATCACCTGAGGTCAGGAGTTCAAGACCAGCCTGGCCATCATGGTGAAACCCCATCTTTAAAAAAAAAAAATAGAAAATTTAAAAAAAAAAAAAGAAAAAAAAAAAAGAAAAAGAGGCTGGGCGCGGTGGCTCACGCCTGTAATACTAGCACTTTGGAAGGCCGAGGTGGGTGGATCACCTGAGATCAGGAGTTCTAGACCAGCCTGGCCATCATGGAGAAACCCCGTCTTTAAAAAAAAAAAAAGAAAAGAGAAAGAAAGAAGAAAAGAAGAAAGAAAGAAAAAGAAGGAAAAGAAAGAAAGAGGGAGGGAGGAAGGAAGGAAGGAAGGAAGGAAGGAAGTGAAAAGAGAAGAAAATAGCCCTTTGAAGTGGCCCAGTTCCATTTCACAGATGAGGAGATTGAGGCTCAGTGACATGATTCTTTTCTTTTGTTCCACAGGTAGAAACCTTGGAGTGTCGAGAGATGTGGAAGGGCTTCATCTTGACGGTGGTGGAGGTAAGAGTAGTGGCTCTCTGCACTCTCTCTCCCGTTCTCTTTTTACCATCCTTCATTCTCCAAACAAGCCCAGTTTCACCATGTTGGCCAGACTGATCTCAAACTCCTGACCTCAAGTGATCCGCCTGCCTCGGATCCCAAAGTGCTGGGATTACAGGTGTGAGCCACAGCGACCGGTCGTATTTCTTATATTATTTTACTTTTTTCGAGACAGAGTTTCGCTGTGTTGCCCAGGCTGGAGTACAGTAGTGTGATCATAGCTCACTGCAGCCTCCAACAAGGCTGAAGCAGTTCTCCTGCCTCAGCCTCCCAAGTAGCTGGGACTACAGGCACACGTCACCACATCTGACTAATTTTTAAAATTTTTCGTAGAGCAAGGGCCGGGTGCAGTGACTCACGCCTTTAATCCCAGCACTTTGGGAGGCCGAGGTGGGTGGATCATCTGAGGTCAGGAGTTCAAGGCCAGCCTGACTAACATGGAGAAACCCCGGCCAGGCGTGGTGGCTTCCGCCTGTAATCCAAACACTTTGGAGGCCAAGGTGGGTGGATCACCTGAGATTGGGAGTTCAAGACCAGCCTGACCAATATGGTGAAACTCTGTCTTTAAAAAAATAATAATAAATAAATAAATAAAAAGAAACCCCATCTCTACTAAAAATATAAAATTAGTTAGGCATGGTGGCACATGCCTGTAATTCCAGCTACTTGGGAGACTGAGGAAGGAGAATCACTTGAACCCGGTAGGTGGAGGTTGCGGTGAGCCGAGGTCACGCCATTGCACTCCAGCCTGGGCAAGGAAAGCTAAACTCTGTTTAAACAAACAAAAAATTTTTTTTTGTAGAGCAGGGCTCACTATGTTGCCCAGGCTGGTCTCCCAACTCCTACGCCCAAGCCATCCACCCACCTCAGCCTCCAAAAGTGCTGGGATTACAGGCATTTGATTTCCCTGTTTCTTGGCTCGCCCTGGCAGCCCATTGAGTTTGAGACATGCCTGGCCCCTGGAGACTTTTGTTTGAGACCCTAGATTTCAGCATCTACTCTCATGTAAACCCTCTGCACCCTCTGGAAGACCTCTTTGCCCCCGAAGGTGTCAGAGTTTATGGCTCTGAGCTCTGGCGTCAGTTTGTCACTGTGTGACTTGGGCACAGCTGTCCATTCACGGCCAGCTGGGTGTGGTCACTGTCCCTCGATCGCCCGCCCCTCAGCTCCGTGTCCCGTCCAACCTGACCCTGCTTCCTGGACACCTATACATGATGGCTGAAGTCCTGGCTAAAGAGGAGGCACGCCGTGCACTGGAGACACCCTCGTGAGTGCCCTGCCAGTCCCAAGGGGCTGCATGATGGGGCAGGAGGTGGGTGTGCGGCTGAGGGTGGGCGGTGAACTGGGTCTTAGATTTTGCATGAGGACTGCATTAGGGTAAGGCCCATGCTGGGAGGTGGGGGAGGGTCTCAGGAGGGGGTCTAGGGGCCTAGAGGACTGAAGGTGTCTTCAGAGGCGGGGCTAGGCCTGAGGAGTGGGGGCAGGATGTGGGGGGGGTCAGTCTAGGTGTCTAGAAGGTGGGGCTGCGGCTCCGGGGAGGGGTTATTTGCCGGAGGGCGTAGCCAGGACCCCAGAAGCGGGGCCTGGATTGGGGGCAGAGGATCATCTTTGTGGGCGGTTCTTGGTGATTAGGGAGGCAGGCAGGGCCTCCAGGAAAGGCTCCAAGTGCCTGCAAGGCAGGGCTGCGTCTCCCTGGCCTGGGTCTGTGCCTTGGGGTTGGAGCTGTATCTCCAGGGACAGAATTAGGAGCCTGGCTGGCCACGGTGGCGAGCTCCTGTCATCTCAGCGACTTGGGAGGTCAAGGAGGGAGGACTGCTTGGGCCCAATTCAAAAGGAAACAGGGGCAACATAGCGAGCCCCCGTCTCTTTAAAAAATACAAACAAACGTGATAGAATACGTTAGGAAACATCAAAACAACAACAACAACAACAACAACAAACTTGGCCAGTCCCAGTGGCTCACGCCTGTAATTCCAGCACTTTGAGAGGCCGAGGCGGGCGGATCACCTGAGGTCGGGAGTTCGAGACCAGCCTGACCAACATGGTGAAACCCCGTCTCTACTAAAAATACTAAAATTAGCCAGGTGTGGTGGTGCATGCCTGTAATCCCAGCTACTCAGGAGGCTGAGGCAGGAGAATCGTTTGAACCCGGGAGACGGAGGTTGCAGTGAGTCAAGATCGTCCTATTGCACTCCAGCCTGGGCAACAGGAGCGAAACTCTGTCTCAAAACAAGAAACTAAACAAAACAGAAAAACACAGAAAGGCCGGACTGGGTCTGGAGCGCAGGGCAGGGTCTCCTGGGCCTAGGACAGGGGGATGGAGATGGGGCTGGGTCTCCGAGGAGGCGGGATTTACGTGCGGAAGAGCGGAGCTGGTCTCCGGGGTCACGAGTGGGTGTCGCGGCCCGCCACAGGTGCTTCCTGAAGGTGAGCCGGCTGGAGGCACAACTGCTCCTAGAGCGCTACCCCGAGTGCGGAAACCTGCTGTTGCGGCCCAGCGGAGAAGGCGCGGACTGCGTGTCGGTCACCACGCGGCAGATGCACAATGGGTACGCATGCGCGGCTCGGGAGCCCTGGGTGGGAGGAAGGTGGGCGCGGGGGTGTGGCCAGAAGCAGGGGCGGAGCTCGACCCGCTGGTGGATAGGCCTAGCGGCGGAGCCTGAACTTAAGAGGAGAGACTGGGGGCGGAGTCAGAGCTGAGCGGGGTAGGCTGGGGGCGGAGTCAGAGCTGAGCTGGGCGGGTTGGGGGCGGAGTCAGCGGAGCGGAGGAGACTGGGGGCGGAGTCAGAGCTGAGCAGGGAGGCTGGAGGCATAGTCAGAGCTCAGCTGGGCGGATTGGGGACGGAGTCAGAGCTCAGCACGGGAGACTGGGGGCAGAGTCAGAGCTGGACAGGGCGGGTTGGGGGCGGCATCAGAGCTCCGGGGTCGTGGGATCCTGAGCTTGGCCCTGTCCCAGGTATGGGGTTAATGCCTAGGGGCGAAGGGAGATCCCAGGCAGGGCTGCAGACCCCTCTGCAGGAGCAGCCAGGTTAGGAGGGTTAGGAGCTGGGACAACCTGTAGGTAGACTCAGATCCCCGGGTTAGGGTCGGCTCCTCCAGAACGTAAGATACGCAGGGGCCAGGTTTGGGCCTCTGGAGGGGATGAAGTCAGATCCAGGGGTGGGAATGGGCCCTTTGAATAGAGCCAGGATCTATGGGTAAAGTCACGGCCGTGACCCTTTGGAAGTTGAGTAGGGCTGTGGAGGCTGAGCCACGCTGGGGACGGAGTAAAATTTTCAATCTCCGTCCAGGGTTAGGCAGGGCAATGTATATAGTGGAGTCGGGGCCTGGGGATGGAGCCATTACAGAGGGCGAGGCCTTACCCGGGGCGGAGTCTTTAGGGCCTGGTTCTCCCTGGGCGCGGTGCCAGAATTAGGGGCTGGCCTTTTCCGAAGTGGCGTCAGTCGGGCCTGGTCTCTCCCTGGAGGCGGTGCCAAGACCAGGGGTGGGGTCTTCTGTGGGAGCAGAGCTGGGAACGGGCAGTCAGTACCCCGGGAGGATAGAGGGGCTTAGGTCCTCGATGGGGTGGAGCCAGTCAGGGGCGGGGCCTTATCTGGGGGCGGAGCCAGTCTGGACCCCTTTCTGTTGGGTGCGGACCCTGAGGTCGGGGGCGATATGGGAGCCTGGGCTGAGCCCCTCACTCACTCTCTGCTCGCCCAGGACGCACGTGGTCCGGCATTATAAGGTGAAGCGGGAGGGCCCCAAGTACGTGATCGACGTGGAAGAGCCGGTGAGCGTTGGGCCGGAGTCCCCAGAAGTGCTTTTGTGGGGTCTGCGCCCCTTCCCCAGCAGCCTAACCGCTCTCTCGTTCGCCCCCAGTTCTCTTGTACCTCCCTGGACGCCGTGGTCAACTATTTCGTGTCGCACACCAAAAAGGCGCTGGTGCCCTTCCTGTTTGACGAGGACTACGAGAAGGTGCTAGGTGGGTGCGGCTTCGGGGAGCTCCGGGGCCCAGTCCTCACCTCTCCCGCCCCCGCCCAGACGGACGGGGCCGCCTTGGCCACCCCGCTTCCTCCAAGCCGCCCTCTCTGTTCCAGGCTACGTGGAAGCCGATAAGGAGAATGGCGAGAGTGTGTGGGTGGCGCCCTCCGCCCCGGGCCCAGGTGACGTCCCCTCCCCGCGGGCCGAGGTGGGAGGGATCGAGGACCCCACATCCAGCCACACCCCCTCAGTTTGGTGGCTGCATTGCTTGTATCTGATGTTGCTCACAAAATTGCAGGGACAGAAATGACTCAGATCCTGCCTTCGGGGTGTGGGGGTGGGGTGGGGAAGGTCCCAGCTTGTGGAGTAGGGTGGTGGACCAAGCTAAACGCACTCTCATCCTGTAGGGTCGAATTTGGGGTGGAGGTAAAACCTGGGCTGGAGAGAGGCACCTAGAGTTTGGGAGAATATGGGGGCAGAGAAGGGAAAGCTTCCTAGGGGGGAGGTCTTTGCAGATGGTCCCAAAGGATCTTCTTAGGTAGAAATGCGGATTGAAGGGACAGGGGGTGCACCCGGACAAACAGTAGCCCCCTAGAGACCGGGAATCTGGATGAGTGTTGGTAAATAGGTAGAAATCGCTCCTGTTTATGGAGTGGGAGGAGGAGGTAGAGAACACACTAGAAAGGAATGTAGGATGGGTGGTCTGGTCTTCCCTGCACTGGGTGTATACAGGGACCCCCAAGTGCCATATCCACACACACATGCATGATCCACAAACTGTGGCCACCTGCCTAGCCAGAAGCTGGCACACGCTGTGGCAGGCATGATAGATCCACACATGGATAAATACACGTGTACCCCAATTCCAGTCATATACACACGCTATGTAGCACAGATATACCTGTCTCACGCTACAGTCGTGTGTGCACATAAATGCAGACACTTCCATACACAAGCACAAAATCAGACACATATAGATACATGGGCATAACACACTCATCTAGACAAGCACTGAAGCAGATACCTTAGTGGGGGTGCAGTCACACATGTATACACACAGCAGACATGTGTGCACAGACCTTGCACTTCAATTTGACTTATGCAGATTCAATTAGTGTACATGTGTATGCCACACGGAAACATACTTTTTTTTTGAGATAGAGTCTCGCTCTGTTGCCCAGGCTGGAGTGCAATGGCACCATCTTGGCTCACCGCAACCTCCACTTCCCAGGTGCAGGAGATTCTCCTGCCTCAGCCTTCTGAGTAGCTGGGATTACAGGCCCGTGCCACCACGCCTGGCTAATTTTTTGTATCTTTAGTAGAGATGGGGTTTCACCATGTTGGTCAGGCTGGTCTCGAACTCCTGACCTTGTGATACACCTGCCTGAGTCTCTGAAAGTGCCAGGATTACAGGCATGAGGCACTGCACCGGGCCCAATCTTGGCTCACTGCAACCCTTGCCTCCCAGGTTCAAGCAGTTATCCTGCCTCAGCCCCCTGAGTAGCTGGGATTACAGGCACCTACCACCATGCCAGGCTAGTTTTTATATTTTTAGTAGAGATGGAGTTTCACCATATTGGCCAGGCTAGCCTTCAACCCCTGACCTCAGGTGATCCATCCACCCCAGCCCCACAAAATGCTGAGATTACAGGTGTCAGCCACCACGCACAGGGACACATGCACATCTCCAGTCATGCACAGAGACCCCCACCCCGTGTCCCTGTATGACATGGGTCTTGACAGCTGACTAACTTGCCTCATCAGGTCCTGCACCCTGCACAAGTGGCCCCAAGGCACCACCTCCTGTGTCCGTGCCTGTGTCCAGCCAGGACAAGCTGCCCCCATTACCCCCACTGCCCCCACTACCAGACCAGGAAGAGAACTACGTGACCCCCATTGGGGATGCCCCAGCTGTTGACTACGAGAACCAAGACGGTGGGTGGGGAACAGAGCTGCTGAGAGCTGGGGGTTGCAGGAGCAGGTTAACAACTGATGTGACACATTACACCTTTGTCCACACAGCGGCTTCCTCCAGTTGGCCGGTCATCCTGAAGCAGAAGTTGCCAAAGCCTCCTGCAAAGCCTCCAAAGCCACCCACTGGACCCAAGCCAGGTAGGGGTCCCCCGCAATCCCTCCCTCACCTGATGGCTGGCCAGCCTCAGCCCTTATCTGTCTTTGTTGCTGTTGTTGAAGACGGAGTCTCGCTCTGTTTCCCAGGCTTGAGTGCAGTGGTGAGATCTCGGCTCACTGCAGCCTCCGCCTCCTGGGTTCAAGCGATTCTCCTGCCTCAGCCTCCTGAGTAGCTGGGACTACAGGTGTGTGCCACCACACCCAGCTAATTTTTGTATTTTTCATAGAGATGGGGTTTCACCATGTTGGCCAGGATGGTCTCAATCTCAACCTTGTGATCCGTCCGCCTCGGCCTCCCAAAGTGCTGGGATTACAGGCGTGAGCCACCACGCCCAGACATTGTTTTTGTTTTGAGATGGAGTCTCACTCTGTCACCCTGATTGGAGTGCAGTGACACAATCTCAGCTCACTGCAACCTCCGCCTCCCGCGTTTAAGGGATTCTCCTGCCTCGGCCTCCTGAGTAGCTGGGACTATAGGCACCCACCATCGCGCCTGTCTAATTTTTGTATTTTTGGTAGAGATGGGGTTTCACCATGTTGCCCAGACTGGTCTCGAACTCCTGACCTCAAGTGATCCACCACACCTGGCCTCATCTGTCTTCTCTTCCAGAGCCTAAAGTCATGAATGGTGGCTTGTCCAGGAAGCTGCCAGCCAGCTCAGCCCAGCCTCTCTTCCCCACACCGGGTAAGGGGTCTGCAGGGTCAGCGCCAGGCAGGCTTCCCAGGCGCATGACCCATGCAGTCACACAGGGCCCCACACTCCAAAACACCCTGCCTTTTAAGGCTCTGCTCTCTCTGTCTTGAAATTCCTAATGCCTTCGAACACACTGTCATGTTGCACTGTGCCCTGCAAGTCCGTAGCTGATCCTGGGTGGCTGTCCGGGGGCAGGGCACGGACTGGGGATTCCTAAGCCCGCTGCAGCCCCTACTCCTGAACCCCCAGCGCTGGCAGACGTGACCGCAGAGCTACAAAAGAAGCTGGAGAGGAGGCGAGCACTGGAGCACTGATTCGGACACACCAGGGTCCAGTGGGCCAGTCCAGGGCACAGCTCAGTGACCAGATTCTTTCTCCCAGGATTAAAACTCTGACCCCAGGACTCATGCGTTTGGCTTGGCTTGGGGGAGCAGGGGACGAGGGGTCCGTCAGATGTCTGCCTACAGATGGCCCCATTCACTCCCAATGACCCTTAGTGCAGTGAAACCTACCACCATATCCTGGGAGAAAAGCCCATTTTACAGCTGGGAAGGCTGAGGTCCCAGTGCCACACACCAGAGAGGACCACTCAGGCCCAAAGAACCAGCACTGTGGCCTGGCCTGGCCAGTGTTTGACCTTTATTAAGAGGTGAGGAGGGGAGGAGGGCCCGCCAGGGTGCCCACTCCCTCTTGGTGACCCCCCTCCATCAGGAGTTAAGGCTCCAAGCAGCAAGTGACAGAGAAGGGGGCCTGGCTCCAGCAGCCGGGGCCTGGCAGCAGCACTCCCCCAAAAGCAGCCCGGCTGGGTGGTGCCTGGGGCCTAGGTGAGGCTGGTGTTGGAGCTGCTCGTAGCACTGCCTCGCTTTTGCAGGCAGCGCACGGAGCTGGGGACCTGCAGGCCTGTCGTCACCTGGAAGCTGCCACACCATACCTGAGGGACAGCGGGGGGAGGCGGGAGGGGCTCAGCTTGGAACGCCAGCGCCTGGCATCACGCTCTCCTACCCCCAGACCGTGGAGGGCAGCTCACCGTGAAAGCGGGCAGGAGCGGCTGTGTGAACTTGGCCTTGAAGGTGTGAAGCACTTGTTTGGTGCGGGCGTTGTAGAAGGACAGGAGGCCTGGCGGGGGGAGGCAGAGGGACAATGGGGCCAGTCAGAAGTGGGACGGGGACAGAGGGAGGGGACTCAGGCAGGGGCAGCCAGAGACGGCAGCTGGGGCTTGGGGTCACCTTGGTGGAAGTCACAGTGCACACCCAGGCAGTCGGGCACGGGGGCGTCCAGCACCTTGACCTTGTTGGCGTGCTTGGCCGTGAAGCTGACCTGCAGCCAGTTGTTCACGTGCAGGCACCAGGAGGCGGCCGTCTTGCCCAGCTGCTCGAAGCGGCCCAGGCTGCGGTAGGCCACGCCCACGCCGAACGCTTTGCTGTCGGGCTCATAGCGTACCTCCCAGTAATGCTCCCCACCGTCGATCAGCGTGTCCCCTGGGACGCAGGGCAGGAGGGGTGGGCAGGGGAACTGGGTAGAACTCAGCCACAGATACCCTTCCACGAAGGGCTAGCCCCGGAGGTGCTCCCTACACCACAGCTGCTCCCTCCAGATACTCCTCAGTTCCTGCTATTCCCTCCAGATACTCCTCGGGCCCCAGCTATTCCCTCAGATACTCCATTGTCCCTGTGATTCCCTCCAGATACCCTGAGGTGCCAGTTATTCCCCTAGACACTCCTTGGGATCCCAGCTGTTTCCCCCGGATATCCCTGAGAGTCCCAGCCATTCCCCTCAAATACCCTCGAGCCCAGCTATTCCCTCCAGATACTCCTCAGGCTCCAGCTATTCCCTTCAGATACTCCTTGGGGACCTGGCTATCCCCCCAGATACTCCCTGGGGACCCAGCTATCCCCCCCAGATACTCCCTGGGGACCCGGCTATCCTCCACCAGATACTCCCTGGGGACCCGGCTATCCCCCAGAAACTCCTTGGGGACCCGGCTATCCCCCCCAGATACTCCTTGGGGACCTGGCTATCCCCTCCAGATACTCCTTGGGGACCCGGCTATCCCCCCAGATACTCCTTGGGCCCCAGCTATTCCCTTCAGATACTCTACTGTCCCTTCTCCTCCCTCCTGATACCCTCAGGCCCCAGTTATCCCTCCCAGATACTCCATGGAGACCCAGCTATTCCCCCCAGATACTCCTTGGGGACCCAGCTATTCACCCCGATACTCCTTGGGGACCCGGCTACTCCCCCAGATACTCCTTGGGGCCCCAGCTATTCCCTCCAGACACTCTACTGTCCCTTCTGCTCCCTCTTGATACCCTCAGGCCCCAGTTATCCCTCCCTGATACTCCATGGGGACCCAGCTATTCCCCCCAGATACTCCTTGGGGACCCAGCTATTTCCCCCCGATACTCCTTGGGGACCTGTCTACTCCCCCAGATACTCCTTGGGACCCGGCTACTCCCCCAGATACTCCTTGGGGACCCAGCTATTCCCCCCAGATACCCCTTGGGGATCCAGCTATTCCCCCAGATAATCCTTCAGGACCCAGCTATTCCCCCCCAGATACTCCTCGGGATCTGGGCTATTCCTCCAACATACTCCTCCGGGACCCAGCTATTCCCCCCAGATACTCCTCGGGATCTGAGCTATTCCTCCAACATACTCCTCGGGGCCCCAGCTATTCTCCCAATACTCCTTGGGCTCCAGTTATTCCATTCAAATACTTCTCAGGTCCTAGTTATTCCCTCCAGATACTCCTCAGGCTCCAGCTATTCCCTCCAGATACTCCTCAGGATCCCAGCTATTCCCTCCAGCTATTCCTCCCAGATACCCCAGCTATTCCCCCCAGATATCCCTGGAGGTCTCAGCTATTCCCTCCAGATACTCCTTGGGCCCCAGCTATTCTCTTCAGATACTCCTCAGTCTCAGCTATTCCCTCCAGATACTCCTCTGGCCCCAGCTACTTCTCCCAGATTGGCATCCCAGCTATTCCCTCCACATACTCCTTGAGGACCCAGATGTTCCCCCAGATACCCCTGAGGCTCCAGCTATTCCTCACTGATACTCCTCGGTCCCAGCTATTTCCCCCCAGATACTCTTCAAGGTCCCAGCTATTCCCCTGCAGATACTCCTCAGGCTGCAGCTGTTCCCTCCAGATATTCCTTGAGTCCCAGGTATTTGGGCTCCAGGTATTCCCTAGGCTTTATCAACTTCCTCCAGAGATTTAGTAAGCCCAGAAACTCCCCAAGCCTCAGTTACTCCTTTCAGATTCTCTACAAGCCCAAGCTACTCCTCCCAGACTCCTCCAGGCCATACAAACTTCCTTCAGTTCCTCCCCATGTCCAAATACCTCTCAGTTCTTCCCAGAAACTAGATCATCCTCAAACCCTTGCTCCTGGAAGACTCTCATGTTCCTGCAGGCCTCAACTCCTCCTGGAGTGCAGATGCTCCCCCTAGTTCTCAGCTCTGGCAGAGTCTAGAAGCTCCCTCTGGCTCCTGGCTGTGGCAGTCCAGATACTCCCAGGACTCAAGACTCCCTCCTCTTGTTCTCTGAATCCAGATTCTATCCAGACCTCAACTCCACATAGAAGGCAGAAGTTCCCCGAAGGCATTCCCCGAGCCAGATACTCTCCAGGCCTTAGTGCCTCCTGGAGTCCGGGTGTTCCTCAAGCCTCCATTACACTCTCCAGGAACCCTCTGAATTTGGATACCCCTTGGCTTCAGCTCTGCACAGAGTCCAGATTCTCTCCAGAGCTGAGATCCTACCCAGGCCCCAGATCCAGGTTCTTGCCATATCAGCTACTCCTCCCAATGCAGCTATTCCATGAGCTTCGGCTTCTCCCCACATCTTGCCCCCCCAAATCACAGCTGATCTATCATATCTCAGCTCCTCTCCAGATACAAGATGAACCCCCATATACATGTCTTCTCCAGGTCTGCTCCTCCCTGATCTCAGCTACTCCCCAAACCACAAATTATCTAGGCCCTTTCCCAAGGATGAGCATTCTCTCTCCCGCTCTCTTAATTTCTACAACTCCAAAGACAATTTCCTGTATCTTCTGCTTCCTCCCTAAAGCAAACTCTCATCAATCCCAGGTGCTCCCAAGAAAATCTAGATCCTGAGAGAACCATAACTTCCCCTCAGGCCCTCACTTATCCTCAGGACCCCAGCTACTCCCTAACTTCCTTCTCCCTAGCTATTCTGACCACAATGACTTCTTATACTTGAGCCTCTTTTTCCAGCTCTATTCTGAACAGTAGCAATTCCCCTAAACTCCAGTTCCTCCACTAACTTCAGCTTCTTCTTCATAGGATGTGATCATTGCTGTGCTGCTATCCACTTCTCAGACTACTCTCTCTGGCTCCTCGGCATACTCTCAGACAATCCCCCAAAACTCCTGCCTGGCTTCAGCTCCCGCACAAGTGGCTGCTCTATAGGCAACCATTCTTTCCAGCTACTCCCCAAATCCCAGCTACTCCCCAAGTCCCAGATACTCCATAGGCTCCAAAAAATTGCCCTCAAGCTCCTGCCCAGGCACTGTCTGGTCCAGAGTCTCTTTCCTTCATTCCATAAATTCTGGCTCTCCCCAGCAATCCCTCATCCCCAAATATTTCCATTTGGCAGTGCCAGAACAACACGTTATTCCGGGAGCAACTCTGCTGATGGCCACCTGTTTCCACAGCCAAAGGCAAAGGTTCTCCCTCAATCTACCATTAGGCGCCTGTCCCAAACTCCCCTACCCCTTTTTTCTCCCCCTCCTTACCCAGCACTGTGTAGGATTCGGCAGTGAAGCGGTCCCGTCCCCCACGACCTGAGGGCATCCTCTTGGGAGATGGAGTACCTCTGTGGAGGGCAGGGAGTGAGCAGGCTGAGTTCAACACTCATCTCCCAGGGTAAGGCTTCCCTCGTCCACCCCAGACACTATGGCTGTTGGGTCAATCTCTGGCAGTATTTGGCTCTTTCTATACACTGAGTGCCTCGTGTTCATGCCAGGACATACCTGTGCCCTCTGTCATCTGGGAAACTCCTATTCAACCATCAAAACCCCACTCAAAACCTCCTCTCCCCTCATTCCTTCTCTGGGTTCCCCCAGCCCCAGGTCCCCCCTCCACCCCAGCTCTGACCACACTGGGCTCTGTGTCCATGTCCAGCTTGATCTCTTCCACCAGAGACTTAGGGAGGGGAGGGGGCAGGCTACCTGGCCGGGGAGTTGACAGGAGACGCGGTCCGCCCCTTGCCATCTTTCTCACGAGCCTTGATATCCTGCACCTTCCCGCCCATAGCGTCCCACTCCACGGAGAGATCATCCACCCGCAGGTTCTGGTGGGATGTGGATGCATCCAGGCGGAACATGAACGCTGGGGCCGGGCAGACGTGGGAGTCACAGAGATGGGGAAACCCAGAGAGACACAGAGAGAGACAGAGAGAGACAGACAGTGACCAAGACAGACCAAGACAGGGAAAGAGAACCAAAGGGCCGAGGAGACAGAGTCCGAGCGGGAGACAGACAGACCGACAAAGGCTCAGAGACAGATACAGAGACACACAAGCCAAAGGACAACAGAGAGACAAGATGGCAAAAGGCAGAAGGGACAGAACATGGAGCCAGAGGCACAAAGGCCGAGGGTTGTTGCCCAATGGTCTCCCAGGTCTGGAGGCATTTTCAAGCCAATTGCACTACCCTGGGCTTCCATGGAGGACTGATCCCAAGAAAGAGGTGGAGATACAGCATGAGAGAGTTAGGCTAGACTTCAGAGGGATTTCCTAGCAGGGCACACGAAGGTGTCACTGTGGCATGCTGTGGAATTGGTCTTCAATACTAAAATCTCATCCCCAGCTCTACAGAGGACTTAGCTCTTTTTTGGTAAAGAGAGAGTATGTGTGGCTATATATAAAAACCATCAAGGTATACAGGGCAAACCTCAGAAGCAAAGGACAAAAACAGGATTATAGCAGACACTCAGGCTAAGGAAGCCACTGTGGATGGAGCTTTGAGCTTCCTGGCAGCCAGGGCAACAAGGCCACAGAGCTCTGCTTCGAGGATTCTCATGGTCTCTGGGGGTCCTGGGAGGAAGGGGCCATGGACTCAGGGGTAGGGCAACGGTAGAAGCCAGTCACCTGGTGTCTCCAGAGTCACTGGCTCGGAGAACTCTCCTGCAACTGCCTTGTTACAGGCCTTCACACGGAAGTTCATGTATTTCATGTCGAACTTGAGACCTAGGGGCGAGAGAGGCATTTGAACACTTGTGTATTCTCCAAGACTCTGAGTAACGGGTTATAGCCGTCACATCCCACAGTGATTCCCAACGCCTTTCTTTTTTTTTTTGAGACAGACTCTTGATCTGTCGCCAGGCGCCAGGCTGGAGTGCAGTGGCGTGATCTTGGCTCACTGCAACCTCCGCCTCCCGGGTTCAAGCAATTCTCCTGCCTCAGCCTCCCGAGTAGCTGGGACTACAGAAGCATGCTACCATGCCCAGCTAATTTTTATATTTTAGTAGAGACGGGGTTTCACTATGTTGGCCAGGATGGTCTTGATCTCTTGACCTCGTAATCCGCCTGCCTCGGCCTCCCAAAGTGCTGGGATTACAGGCATAAGCCACCGTGCCTGGCCCCCCAGTGCCTTTCTAAGAAGTACCTTACAAATATCTTATCCCTGACAAACCATCCTTGCCCTCCTCTCCCAGAGGGGCTGTGAATTGCCTGACTCTGCCTCCAACTTCAGACAGGCTAATCAGGTTGCTTTAAAACCCAGTCACTGTGATTGGTTCAGAGATTTGTAATGCGCCACGGCATACCACCCTGGGTGACACATTTATCTGGGACTCTGTCTAAAATAAATAATAAAAAATTTAAATATTAGGCTAGGTGTGGTGGCTCACACCAAGAATCCCTGTACTTTGGGAGGCTGAGGCGGGCGATCACTTGAGGTCAGGGGTTAGAGACCAGCCTTGCCAACATGGTGAAACCCCATCTCTACTAAAAATAGAAAAATTAGGCGAGCATCTGTACTCCTACCTACTCAGGAGGCTGTGGCAGGAGAATCGCTTCAACCCAGAAGCCAGAGGTCGCAGTGAGCCGAGATTGAGCCACTGCATTCCAGCCTGGTGACAGAGTGACACTCCAACTTAAAAAAAAAAAAAATTAGCTGGGCGTGTCAGTGCATACCTGTAGTCCCAGCTACTCAGGAGGCTGAGGGAGAAGGAGCATGTGGGCCCAGGAGGTTGAAGCTGCAGTGAGCTGGGGCTGCATGACTGCACTCCAGCCTGTGCTACATAGCAAGAACCTGTCTTTCAAAAAAAAAAAAAAAAAGGCCGGGTACAGTGGCTCATGCCTGTCATCCCAGCACTTTGGGAGGCTGAGGGAGGAGGATCACAGAAGGTCAGGTGTTTGAGACCAGCCTGGCCAAGATGGTGAAACCCCGTCTTCACTAAAAATACAAAAAGTAGCCAGGTGAGGTGGCACGTGCCTGTAGTCCCGGCTACTCAGGAGGCTGAGGCAGGAGAATCGCTAAAATCTGGGAAGCGGAAGTTGCAGCGAGACAAGATTGCGCCACCGCACTCCAGGCTAGGTGACAGAACGAGATTGTCTCAAAAAAAAAAAAAAAAGCAGAGGGGAAAGAAATAAAAAACAACCCAAACCCTCCTGTCTTTCCAAGCAATCAACAAAACAGGAAGTGGATCACAAACCACATAGGTGGCTGTTTCATCAGTATCCTCACTCCTGCACACCTTTCGATGAATCCAACTTTCTGCCCTGAGGAATTCACTCACTAGGCAGTCTGTCAAAGGCAGGGAACCATGGTTGTAAAGCGTGGCACCTGGAAGCCTCAGAGTGACAGAAGAGATCTATGCTTTGACTGTGGTATTGCTGGTGACGTAAATTTACACATGGGAGAAAACTGTGTGGAATTATACATGCACACCCGAATGAGCTCGTGTAAAACTGGTAAAATGTGGCCAGCTACGGTGGCTCATTCTTCCAATCCCAGCACTTTGGGTGGCCGAGGCAGGCGGATCACCTGAGGTTGTGAGTTCGAGACCAGCCTGGTCAACATGGAGAAAACCCATCTCTACTAAAAATATAAAGATTAGCCAGGTGTAGTGGCAGGTGCCTGCAGTCCCAGCTACTTGGGAAGCTGAGACATGGGAATTGCTTGCTCCTGGGAGGTGGAGGTTGCAGTGAGCCGAGATCGAGCCATTGCACTCCAGCCTGGGCAACAGAATGAGACTCTGTCACAAAAAAAAAAAAAAAAAAAAAAGGTGGGGGTAAAATGTGAGTCCACTGCACCCAAGTCCGCTCCCCAGTTTTATGCAAACTACGTGGGTCCTCATTGTAGTTTTTGTTTTCGTTGTTTTGGCAACTTCCTGTGAATCTATAATTATTTCAAAATACAAAGTTACAAGAAAACAAAAACCAAACCGCAGGAGCGCTTGGAGGAGAGGTTTAAGGGATCCTATTTAAAACAAATAAAACAGGGTGTGTTTATTTTGATTCTCAAGCAGAGGATAAGCCAGTAGCTCCCCTGCAATTAGCATGCTCATTATTAACCATGTATGCTAATTACAGATAACTAGCCGGCTGATTACAGCCCCAAAGCAGCTAATGAATAGTGACGGTTAACCTATCAGCCAGCCTCTCCCCGCCCCTGATGATTTTTTTTTGAGACGGAGTTTCTCTCTGTTGCCCAGGCTGGAGTTCAATGACTCGATCTTTGCTCACTGCAACCTCCACTTCCTGGGTTCAGGCGATTCTCACTCCTCAGCCTCCCAAGTAGCTGGAACTAGGCATCTGCCACCACGCCCAGCTAATTTTTTTTTTGTATTCTTAGTAGAGACAGGGTTTCACTATGTTGCCCAGGCTGGTCTCGAACTCCTGACCTCAAATGATGCACCCACCTCAGCCTCTCAAAGTGCTGGGATTATAGGCATAAGCCATTGTGCCCGGCCACTGTCTGATACAGGGATCGTCCCCAAGGCCCCCAATGACTGACGGTGAGACGGGAGCCTGGAGGGGGGTGCCGTTCACAGCTGGATGGAGCTGGTGCACGCCGCCCTTACCTGTCAGGGTGTACTCTGTCTGCCGGATACCCTCGATGACCATCCAGGGCTGGTCCTCCTTGAGGCGAGGCGGGCCCTCGAAGTTGGTCCGCCGGTATTCCAGCACGTAGTGGTCGATCTTGCTGTCCTCGTCCGGCATGCGCCACACCAGGGTGACACAGTTATCTGCCACCAGGGACTCGGCCAGGTCGATCACCGGTGCACTGGGCACTGCTCAGGACAGAAGGGAGAGGGGGGTCAGGGTTCTGTGCTTGGTGCCGGGGCAGGGGGCTTGCTGCAGCCCCGTCCAACCATATGATGGACAGTTTTGGGGGCATGGCCACAATGGGGTTCCATGCTTGGCGTTGGAGACTCCTTTTTTTCTTTTGAGATGGAGTCTTGCTCTTGTCACTGGAGTGTAGTGTCGTGATCTTGGCTCACTGCAACCTCTGCCTCCTGGGCTCAAGAGATTCTCCTGCCTCAGTCTCCCGAGTAGCTGGGATTACAGGCATGCACCACCATGCCTGGCTAATTTTGTATTTTTTAGCAGAGATGGGGTTTCACCATATTGGCCAGGGTGGTCTCAAACTCCTGACCTCAGGTGATCTGCCCTCCTCAGCCTCCAAAAGTGCTGGGATTACAGGTGTAAGCCACTGTGCCCCGCCATGGAGACTCTTGAAGTTTCCACCAAGGGGTAGAGGGAGGGCTGAGCTTTCTCAGGATTCCATCATTTAGAGGCAGAATTATTCCAAATTCTCTACCAATGAGGGATGTGGCTTTCTTTGGGGTTGCATCATAGACAGTGTGGGTTTTCAGCCCATTTCTCCCCAGGGGAGTGGCCTTCTCAGGGCTTCCCTGAGGACAGGGTTTTCCCAGAAGCTACCATGTGGTAGGCGGGCCCTTCTCATGGCTCTATCCAGGGACAAGGTCTCATGAGGACTCCACTCCCCCAGGACGTGGTATTCTCAGGGTTCCACCCCTAGGGACAGGGTTTTCCCAGGATGCCACTACCCAGTGAGTGGGACCTCCTCATGGCTCCACCCAGGGGTGGGGCTTCATGAGGACTCCATTCCCCCATAGGACATGGTATTCTCAGGGCTCCACCCCTAGGGACAGGTGTGTTTTCCCACCTGGCAGTTGGGGGGAGGGGGGAGGGGTGGGGCTTGATGAGGACTCCACCCACATAGGGCGTGGCATTCTCAGGCCCCCGCCTCCCTCAGGCAGAACCCAGACACCTGCCTGTCCACCTTACTCCAGGTCCTGTTTCAGGGCCTCCTAGCCTCCAGGGCCATTCCCCCAAAGTCCTGGCCCCCCAGCGCATGCCCCTCTCACCAGGCAGGAACTTGAGTGCCTGTAGCATCTGCCGCTCCTGCGCGAAGTCCACCATGAGGTGACTCATGTTATCACTGACCTTCGCTTTCAATGACAGCCGGAAGGCAGGGGCCATGGTCACTCTGCGGGGAAGGAGGTGGCAAGAGTTTTGGGGGGACCAGGCCGGGTCATCTGTGGTATGGGGAGGCCCCTCCCTGGGCACCTGTTCAGGGCTCTGGACTGAGACGCCCTCACCAGGTGGCCCCTGTCTTCACACCAGGGCAGGGTAGTGGGGTGGGGGCCAGATCCCAGCTTCTTACCCATCTTTGATTTGCTTGGCAGCCTGGAGAGAGGGACAGAACAACATTCAAAGATTTGTTTCTTTTTTTTTTTTTTGAGACAGGTTCTTGCTCTGTTGCCCAGGCTGGAGTGCAGTGGTGCGATCTCGGCTCACTGCAACCTCCGCCTCCCAGGGTCAGGTGATTCTCCTGCCTCAGCCTCCTGAGTAGCTGGGATTACAAGTACCTGACACCATGCCCGGCCAATTTTTTGTATTTTTAGAGTGACAGGGATTCACCATGTTAGCCACGCTGGTCTCAAACTCCTGACCTCAGGTGATGCACCCACCTCAGCCTCCCAAAGTGCTGGGATTACAGGCGTGAGCCACTGTGCCTGGCCCAAAGATTTGTTTCTACCAAATCATAAAGCCATTCTACAGACAGGAAGACTGAGGCCTGGCCAGGAAGGCATTTGCCCCAGCACTGGAGGCAAACGCTGTGATTTTCCCCCTTCCTGACTGTGCCCTGAAGACAGAGGAGGGCCAAGACAGGTTTCTGTCCCCACCCCAATCTCCTGCCCACGCCCAGTCCATACAGCTGGCAAATTCAGCAAATAAAACTACAGGATACCCAGTTAAATTGGCATTTCAGGCTGGGCAAGGTGGCTCATGCCTGTAATCTCAGCACTCTGGGAGGCCTAGGCAGGTAGATCACGAGGTCAGGGGTTCGAGACCAGCCTGATGCCCGCCACCACACCAGGCTGCTTTTTTTTTTTTTTTTTTTGAGATGAGTCTCACTCTATCACCCAGGCTGGAGTGGAGTGGCGCGATCTCGGCTCACCGCAACCTCCACCTCCTGCATTCAAGTGATTCTCCTGCCTCAGCTTCCCAAGTAGCTGAGATTACAGGTACCCACCCCTATGCCCAGCTAATTTTTGTATTTTTAGTAGAGACGGGGTTTCACCATGTTGGTCAGGCTGGTCTGGAACTCCCGACCTGAGGTGATCTGCCAGCCTCAGCCTCCCAAAGTGTTGGGATTACAGGCGTTAGCCATGATGCCCAGCTTAATTTTTGTATTTTCAGGAGAGATGGGGTTTAACCATCTTGGCCAAGCTGGTCTTGAACTCCTGACCTCATGATCCCCCCACCTTGGCCTCCCAAAGTGTTCGGATTACAGGCGTGAGCCACCGCGCCCGGCCCAGCACACTGTTTCTTACCTGGCAGCATCAGAGGCACTCACCTGAGGAAAGTCCTCACTGTCCATGGCCTGCAGAGTCTGGTTGGCCGTCTCTAGAAGCTCCTCAGAGCTTTCCAGGGCCCGCGTGCAGGCAGCCAGCTGGTTCTGTGGACACCAGGCACACAAAGAGGGGACAAATCACTCCACTGCCTCAGGCCCCCCCAGGGCTCCTCACCCCCTTCAGGGTCCAGGATACCATGCTCTTCTCAACCTCCAGGTGGGAGATGGAGGTTGGAGCCTCAAGGGCCCCACCAAATTGGACCAAGCCCTTGGGAGTACAGAAGTATCCCCTGGAAGTCCCTTTCTTAAAAACTCACATGAGGCTGGGTGGGGTGGTTCACGCCTGTAATTCCAGTACTTTGGGAGGCCAAGGCAAGAGGATCACCTGAGGTCAGGAGTTCAAGACTACCTTGGCCAACATGGTGAAACCCCATCTCTACTAAAAGTGGAAGAACTTAAGGCTGGGCATGGTGGCTTACACCTGTAATCCCAGCACTTTGGGAGGCCAAGGCGGGCAGAACACAAGGTCAGGAGTTTGAGACCAGCCTGGCCAATATGGTGAAACCCTGCCTCTACTAAAATTACAAAAAAATTTGCCAGGCATGGTGGTGGCGGTCACCTGTAATTCCAGCTACTCAGGAGGCTAAAACAGGAGAATCACTTGAACCCGGGAGGCAGAGGTTGCAGTGAGCTGAGATTGTGCCATTGCACTCCAGCCTCGGTGACAAGAGTGAAACTCCATCTCAAAAAAACAGACACACAAAAATTAGCTGGGCATGGTGGTGGGTGCTTGTAATCCCAGATACACTGGAGGCTGAGGTAAGAGAATCACTTGAACCTGGTAGGAGAAGGTTGCAGTAGCTGAGACTGCACCACTGCACTCCAGCCTGGACAACAGAGTGAGACTCCGTCTCAGAAAAACAAAAAACTCACATGAGCCAGGAACAGGGGCTCACCCCTGTAATTCCAGCCCTTTGAGAGGCCAAGGCAGGAGGATTGCTTGAGCCCAGGAGTTCAAGACTAGTCTAGACAACATAGTGAAAACCAGTCTCCACCAAAAAATACAAAAATTAGCTGGGTGTGGTGGCCCGCTCCTGGAGTCCCAGCTACTTGGGAGGCTGAGGTGGGAGAATCGCCTGAGCCTGAAAGGCGGAGGCTGCAGTGAGCCATGATTGCACCACTGCATTCCAGTCTGGGTGGCAGAACAAGACTCTGTCTCAAAACATAAACAAACCAAAAACTCACATTCCCAGGCCACACCCAAGCTTCTGGGCTCCAGATTCCCCGGGGACAGGAATCTGCCATGTCAGGAGTTGCCCAGGAGGTCTGGATACAGCCTGAGTGACCCCAGCTTGGAGTCTGAGTCACAGCCCATGGGAACCATGGAAGGTGAGTGGAGGTGATACCTTTAGATCTGGGGGACCAGTGGGAAGGAGTGAGAAACTGGAGGCACTGAATGAAGACAGGAGGGTGAAGATCTGAGCCAGACATGGGGGCACCATGATGGAAAGGAGATTCAGAGAGAGCACAGGTGGGTCAGGTGAGGTGGCTCATGCCTGTAATCCCAGCACGTTGGGAGGCTGAGACGAGAGGATCACCTGAGGTCAGTAGTTCAAGACCAGCCTGGCCAACACAGTGAAACCCGATCTCTACTAAAAATATGAAAATTAGCCTAGCATGGCAGCAGGTTCCTGTAATTGCAGCTACTCAGGAGGCTGAGGCAGGAGAAACCCTTGAGCCCGAGAGGCAGAGGTTGCAGTGATCCAAGATCGTGCCACTGCACTTCAGCCTGGACGACAGAGTGAGAGCTCTGTCTCAAAAATAAAAGAGAGAGTACAGGTGGATGGCAGGCTGCTGAGGCCATGGACAGGGAGCGGCCAGGGGAGAGATCAGAACCTCAAGAGCACCCAGTTTTGGAGGAAGATACCCAGGCCAGCTACGCTCTGTTGAGTGGGAAAGGCGGGGAGGGGAGGAGGATGCCCTCAACCCTCACCTGCAGCTCATAGGTGCGGCTGGCACGGTCCTGTTTTATCTTCATAAGCATGCCTTCTTTCAGCTCTTCCAGGAGGGAGAAGAGGGATTGGAACTCCGCTTCGAGGTCCTCTTGCACCTTCGCCGAGTTTGCCTGGCTCAGAACAGCCAGGATTGGCCAAAGCCAGTGTTCAGAGGGGGAAACTGAGGCCTCCCACAGGTATCAGCAGCAATGGGCCAGTTCCTACGGCTGCATCCTTCTGCCTCCATCCCTCCACCCACCTCCCAAGGACGCCCCCACCGCCTTCACCTCCACATTCAACAACATCTGTTTCAGGGAGTAGATGAAGCTCTGAATTTCTTCATTCTTCATGGCCAGTGTTGTGATGATCTTCCTCAGGGCCTCCTGTACCACCAGAAGTGTGGACACATACATGTGCACACACACACAGCAGGCAGGTGAGCCCTTCAGCCTGACCACGCTCTTCCCTGTAGGGTCAGCGCTCCTCTACAGGGATCCAGAGAGGAGATTTGGGGGCTGCCAAGCTACCAAGCTTGGGCACCAGCCAGCAGGTGAAACTCTGGAGTGATACAACTCACCTGTAGCAGCTGGGAGCCCTAAGCAACCCCATATTACAGGAGAGAAAACTGAGGCTCAGAGAGAACCTCTCAGGAAGGGACAGACCCGGGCCCCAAACCAGGCCTGCCTGAGCACAAAGGCTGCAACCCGTTACCTGCATCCTGAAGGTGGGGCGCCAGGGGCTAGCCTGGGGACAGAAAACCCCAGAGGAAAAGGATGCCTTTTGGAAAACGGGCTAACCTGGGGAAAGGGTTCTCGGTAGAAGGAAAAACCCCAGGGAAGTGGGATAGCCTGGGATAGACGCTAGCCTCGCAACAGGGGTGAGCCAGGGAAGGGAAACCCCTGAGGATGGGGCCTACCTGGGGGAGATGGATAAGCAAGAAAAAAGAAATTACCTGGGCAAAAAAAGTGGAACCTGGGGGTCGGGGATGCGGGGCCCCAGGTAAGCGAGGGGTGGGGCAGGGAGTCCTGGGGGAAGGGCAGGGGATTCTGGGAGGGACGATCCTTCTAGGGGCCCCTTGCTCTGACCCAGGCTTCCGACGGGCTCCTTTTCACAGGGGCAGGGTCGGTGGGGTCCGCACTGCGGAGCTGGGGCGGGGGCTGGGACGCCTGGTCCGCGGCCGGGAGGGAGGGCGTGGGGGATGGGGGTCGGGGCTGGGACTTGGATACTGGGTGGGGTGGGGGGGGATAGAGGGCACGAATCTGGCCCCAAGCCAACATGAGGGGGGCGCTGCGTCCCAAACTGGAGTATGGGGGCCAAATCCGGGCGGGGTCGCGACGGGGTGGGGCCTCGGCCGCAGAGCAGCTGGGGCGGAGGCGGGGGGGGGAAGTGGGGGGGGGCGCTGCGGTAACACCTGGTCCCCTCCCCCGCCCCCGACGCCCGGCGAGCCCGCCCCGCCCCGCCCCGCCCCGTCCTACCCTCTGTTCTTCCATGGCTGCAGCCCAGGTCACCCCGGCCCGGCCAGCGGGCCCCGCGCACTCTGGGTCCCCAAGCTGCCTTTGCCGCGTTCGGTAGCCAATGGCCCGCCGAGCCCTCGCCGCCGCCGCGCCCCCGGTTAGCGCTCCATCACCGCGCGCACTGCGCAGGCGCGGCCGCCGCGGCCGCCTGGGAAATGTAGTTCCGCGCTGGGCTCGCCCAGAGCCCGCAGGTCCAGCGCCTGGGGCTCACCTGGCGCTGTTGGTGGTAACATGTAAGCTGGAGAGAGCCCTGGATCAGAAGACGGGGGGCTCGACCCCCGGCCCTGCCGTGGGACCTCAGAATCATCTCTAGAGTTCCTGTGCCTCAGTTTCCCCATTTGTTCACCCACACAGATTATTCGTTGCCACTCAAATTGTCTAGCCCGCCTTCTCGCGCCTTGCATTTGCTGAAAATCTAAGGCTTTTGCCCAAGAGGATGTTCAGCCTCTAATGCCTTCTTTCCGTTTGTCCCTATGTCACAACTGAACTCCTATGCACCCCTCAAAGCCCCAGGCTCCAACAGTTCCTCCAGAAGTCTTCATGCCAGCCCAGGCACGGAAGCTAAGAATGTCTGTGTCCAGCTCTGGAAGGGCCTGGAGCCTAATCTATCCAGGGTCCCTCAGCAGAGGGAGGGGGGATGGGTGGAGCTTCAGAATGTTCTGGGGAGGGGAAGGAGTGGTCAGGGGAGGCTGGGAGGGTGCGTGTGTCTGCTGGGGAGGTAAGGCACAGCCACCACAAGGCCCTCCCTGTGGTCGAGGGGAACGCTGTGGATGGTGAAGGCCTTCTCGGTCCCAGTGAGAAAGGAGGTCACTGCAGCTGGGTCTGAGATGTTGAGGTCTGTGGGTTCACCACCTCCTCCCAGAAGGCACTACAGAATCAGGGGTGGGGGGTGTGTAGGGCTGTGAGGAACTCCAGAGCCCATGAACCTCCTCCACGGGACCACCAAGCTTCTCTCAGGCCGTGTAATAGGACCCAAAATTATCAACAGATATCTGTTTCTCGGAACTGCAAAGGAAGACTTTCTCCTTATTATTATTTTTGAGGCAGAGTCTCACTTTGTCGCCCAGGCTGGAGTGCATGGTGCGATCTCCGCTCATTGTGACCTCCACCTCCTGGGTTCAAGCAATTCCCCTGCCTCAACCTCCTGGGTAGCTAGGATTACGGGCGCCTGCCACCACGCCCAGCTAATTTTTGTATTTTTGGTAGACACGGGGTTTCACCAAGTTGGTCAGGATGATCTTGAACTCCTAACCTCATGATCATCCTGCCTCGGCTTCCCAAAGTGCTGAGATTACAGGCATGAGTCACTTCGCCTGGCTTTTTTTTTTTTTTTTTTTTCTTCCAGAGACAGGGACTCACTCTGTTGCCCAAGCTGGAGTGCAGTGGCGCAGTCATGGCTCACTACAGCCTCCAACTCCTGGGCTCAAGTGATCCTCCCGCCTCAGCCTCCCAAGTAGCTGGGATCACAGGCGTGCACCACCACCCTGGGCTGTTTTTTGTTTGTTTGTTTGAGACAGGGTCTCACTCTGTAGTCCAGGCTGGAGTACAGTGGCAGGATCTCGGCTCACTGTAATCTCTGCCTCCCCGGTTCAAGCAATTTTCCTGTCTCAACCCCCCTGACTAGCTGGGATTACAGGTGCCCGCCACTAGGCCCAGCTAATTTTTGTATTTTTAGTGGGGATGGGGTTTCGCCATGTTGGCCAGGCTGGTCTCGAACTCCTGACCTCAAGTGATCCACCCTCCTCAGCCTCCCAAAGTGCTGGGATTATAAGCATGAGCCACTGTGCCCAGCATGTATCTTTTTTTTTTTTTTTTTTTTTTAATAGAGATGGGGTCTCACTATGTTACCCAGGTTGGTCTCAAACTCCTGATCTCAAGCAATCCTCTCGCCTCAGCCTCCCAAAGTCCTGGGATTACAGGTATGAGCTGTAGTGTCCAACAAAAAAAAAGACATTTTGGGAACAAAACAGTTGAGGTAAGGACCCTGTCATTTAACTCACCGCTCAGGCTTATGCTGCCTGACCCTCCCCTACAAAGTCACCTGCTCTCTCATTTTGTCTTCCTGTACCCAGATGTGTTTATGTAGAGCCTTCCAGAAAGATCACAAGGGTGCATTCCTGCCACTCACCTAAGTACACTGCCTTTCTTTCTTTTCCTCTTGCTTTCTTTCTCTTTTTCTTTCTTTCTTTCCTCTCTCTCTCTCTCTCTCTCTCACACACACACACACACACACACACACACAGTTTTGCTCTTGTTTCTGAGGCTGGAGTGCAGTGGCATAATCTCAGCTCTCTGCAACCTCCGCCTCCCAGGTTCAATCCATTCTCCTTCCTCAGATTCCCGAGTAGCTGGGACTACAGGCACCCACCATCACACCCACCTAATTTTTGTATTTTTAGTAGAGACAGGGTTTCATCATGTTGGCCAAGCTGGTCTTGACCTCGGATGAGCCACCTGCCTCAGCTTCCCAAAGTGCTGGGATTACAGACGTGAGCCCGGCCCGTACACTGTCTTTCAGATAGAAAACGCATTGGGGAAACTGAGGCACACTGTTGCAGGAAGTGGAGCCCTCAGCAGCTTGGAACACCGGACGTCTGCTGTCTGTCTGGCCCTGGGTGTCACATCTGCCTCTGCAGCAGGAGGCGGAGATTGTGGCAGGAAGTCCGTGAACTGAGGGGGAGAGGGGGCCTGATAGGCCAGGAATGGGATCCCCGGGCATGATGCTTGTCCTCCTGGTGAAGCTCTGGGGTGAGTACTTGGGCCTCCCTCCCCTCCACACCCCTCTCTCGCTGTCATCCCCCAGCTGACTGCCCCCCAGCTCAGAGCCCCCCTAAACTTCAGTCTCTCCACCCTGCCAGATAAGGCCACCTCCCTCTGAGGGAGTCTCGGTAATGAGACTCAGAACATTACAGGGGCTGGAGGATTAAGGAAGCATCCTCTGAGGAGGCCCCTAGGAGACAGGCTGAACCTTGCCCTGCATACCAGCCTGGCCTGGCCTCTCTGCTCTCCACCCTCTGCAAGGCTTTAGCTCCCTCCCTTCGCTTAAGCCTGGGGGCCTTTCTTTCTCCGTTTCCCCAATGGGAAGCCTGGATCCAACCTTCAGGCCTTTGCAGCTGCTGTTCCAGCTGCCTGATACCCTTCCTGGATCTCATGTCTCCATCCTCGTCTGCAATTGCATCTCAGGTGCCAGGAACTTGACATAACCTCACCTTCGGAGGTCTAACAGACACGTCAGAGTCCTCCCGGCCAAAAGCAAACTTTCCACTCCAGGGGCACCTCCCTCTGTGTTTACAATTAAGGTCAAAGGCTGGCTGGGCCTGGTGGCTCACACCTGTAATCCCAGCACTTTAGGAGGCCAAGGCAGGCAGATCACAAGGTCAGGAGTTCAAGACCATCCTGATCAACATGGTGAAACCCCGTCTCCACGAAAAATACAAAAATTAGCTGGGCGTGGTGGTGGGCGCCTGTAATCCCAGCTACTCAGGAGGCTGAGGCAGAGAACTGCTTGAACTTGGAGGCAGAGGTTGCGGTGAGCCGACATCGCCCACTGCACTCCAGCCTGGGTGACACAGTGAGACTCCCTCTCAAAAAAAAAAAAGGACAAAGGCTACTGCCCTTCACACATTTCCTCAGGCGAAAACCTCCATTCCTCCTCCCCTCTCCCCCAGTTCCAGCTGCTTGCACTTTTTTGTTGTTGTTCATTTATTTTTGTTTTTTAGAGATGGGTCTCACTATGTTGCCCAGGCTGGTCTTGAACTCCTGGCCTCAAGCAATCATCCAGTCTTGACCTCCTGAAGTGCTGAGATAACAGGCATGAGTCCCCAACCCCAACCAAGATCTCTTTTTTTTTTTTTTTTTTTTTTTGAGATGGAGTTTCACTCTTTGCCCAGGCTGGAGTGCAGTGGCTCGATCTCGGCTCACTGAAACCTCCGTCTCCTGGATTCAAGCAATTCTCCTGCCTCAGCCTCCCGAATAGCTGAGACTACAGGCGTGCGCCACCACGTCCGGCTAATTTTTTGTATTTTTTTTTTTTAGTAGAGTTGGGGTTTTACCATTTTAGCCAGGATGGTTTCAATCTACTGACCTCATGATCTGTCCTTGGCCTCCCAAAGTGCTGAGATTATAGGAGCGAGCCACCATGTCCGACCAAGATCTTTTTATTACAACTTAAATTGGAGGCTGAGCCAGGTGAATCACTTGAGGTCAGGAGTTCCAGAACAACCTGGCCATTATGGTGAAACCCTGTCTGTACGTCTCTACTGAAAATACAAAAATTAGCCGGACGTGGTGGCAGGTGCCTGTAGTCCCAGCTACTCAGGAGGCTGAGCCACAAGAATCGTTTGAACCTGGGAGGTGGAGGTTGTGGTGAGCTGAGATCACGCCACTGCACTCCCACCTGGGTGACGGAGTAAGACTCTGTCTCAAAAAAACCCCAAAATCTTAAATTGGACTATGTCTTCCCTGCTTCCTGATTTCCCATCACACTTAGATTCAAAGATAAATCGCTTAACTTCCCCCACCTCCCCACACCACCCCAAGGCTACCGGGTGGTGACCATCCTGTCTTCCTTCTCTCCTTCCTCTCTCCCCCTCCTCACTCTGCTCTAGCTGCACGGGCTTCCTGGCTGTTCCTCGAACACGCCAGACACAGTCCTGCCCCAGGACCTTTGCATGGGCTGTGCCCTCTGCCTGGAAAGCGCTGACCCCCCAGTACCTTCCTTCAACAGTGGTTACCCCTTTCGCTTAAGATCTCAGCTCAGGCTGGGCATGGTGGCATGTGCTTATAATCCCAGCAATTTGGGAGGCTGCGGTGGGAGGATGACATGAGACCAGAAGTGTTTTGTTTGGTTTTGTTTGAGATGGAATCGCGCTCTGTCACCCAGGCTGGAGTGCAATGGCGCAATCTCAGCCCACTGCAACGTCCACCTTCCGGGTTCAAGCGATTCTCCTGCCTCAGCCTCCCAAATAGCTGAGATTACAGGCATGTGCCACAGTGCCCAGCTAATTTTATATATTTAGTACTGACGAGGTTTCTTCATGTTGGTCAGGCTGGTCTCGAACTCCCAACCTCAGGTGATCTGCCTGCCTTGGCCTCCCAAAGTGCTGGGATGACAGGCATGAGCTGCTGCACCTGGCCGCCCGGATAATTTTTGTATTTTTAGTAGAGATAGGGTTTCAACATTATGGCCAGGCTGGTCTTGAACTCCTGAGCTCAAGTGATTTACCCACCTTGCCCTCCCAAAGTGCTGGAATTATAAGTGTGAGCCACTGTACCCAGCCTATGAGCCCAGGAGGCTGAGGCTGCAGTGAGCTATGACGGTGCCCCCATACTCCAGACTGGGCAACAGAGTGCGATGGAGACTTAAAAAAATATAGAGAGGCTCAATCTGTTGCCCATGCTACAGTGAAGTGGCATGGTCTAAAAAAAAAAAAAAAACCAGAAACCAAAAAAAAAAACCGCCCATCATGGCTCACATATATAATCCCAGCACTTTGGGAGGCGTAGGTGGGAGAATTGCTTGAGGCCAGGAGTTCAACACCAGCCTAGGCAACAAAGCAAGACCCCAACCTCAACCAAAAAAAAAAAAAAAAGCCAGGCATAGTGGTGTATTCCCGTAGTCCCAGCTACTCAGGAGGCCCAGGCGGGAGGATTACTTGAGCCCATGAGTTCAAGGGTGCCATTAGCTTTTATTATGCCAATAAACTCCAGTATAGACTACACAGCCACACCCCAACTCTAAAAAAAAAAAAAAAAAAAGTCACCACCGCAGGGAGGTCTTCCCTGATTACTCTCAATGAGGAGATGTCCCTTCACCTCACTGTTGTCTTCTTGACCCGTCCCTTGCCTTCCCTAGTTGCAGTTGTCTTTTAATGACTTCCTGTGTCTCTCTTGGCCCAGACTGTCAGCTTCTGAAGGGCAGGGATTTTCATCTGTTTTGGTCACCCTGTGTCTTTGTTCCCCACACTCAGCAGAGGCCTGGCGCACGATAGGCGATCTTTGTGTAGCTGAGTACTGGAGACTATCTCAGAATTCCACAAGCTGAGCGGCTTATACCCATTTTACAGATGGGGCTGTTGAGCCTCTGCAAGATGCGACTTTCCAAAGGTCATAGAGACACTGAGGTTCTTTGGGGGTTTTTATGAGGACTTTTTAGAGACAGGGTGTTACTCTGTTACCCAGGCTGGAGTGCAGTGGTGCGAACATAGCTCCCCGCAGCCTCAAACTCCTGGGCTCAAGTGACTGCCTCCCTTCAGTCCACCCCAAGCGGCTACTTTTTTTTTTTTTTTTTTTTTTGAGACTCCAGCCCACGCTGGAGTGCAGTGGCGTGATCTTGGCTCACGGCAGCCTCCGTCTCATGGGTCCCAATTCAAGCAATTCTCCTGCCTCAGCCTCCCAAGTAGCTCGGATTACGGGCACGTGCCACCATGCCCAGTTAATTTTTGTATTTGTGTGTGTGTGTTCTTTTGAGATGAATTCTCGCTCTGTCACCCAGGCTGGAGTGCTGTGGCACGATCTTGGCTCACTGCAACTTCCGACTCCTGGGTTCAAACGATTCTCCTGCCTCGGCCTCCCAAGCTGGGATTACAGGCACCCACCAGCATGCCCAGCTAATTTTTGTATTTTTAGTAGAGACAGGGTTTCACCATGTTGGCCAGGATAGTCTCGATCTCTTGACCTCGTGATCTGCCTGTCTCGGCTCCCAAAGTGCTAGAATTACTGGCATGAGCCACCGCGCCCAACTGCTACTTTTAAAATATTTACAGTAGGGGCGAGGTTTCGCTGTGTTCCCAGGCTGGTCTGGAACTCCTGAGCTCAAGGGATCCTCCCACCTCAGCCCCTCAAAGTGCTGGGACTACAGGCGTGAGCCACTGTACCCAGCTTAGACAAATGGGGTTTTTTTGTTTGTTTGTTTTTAAGACCAAGTCTCACTCTGTTGCCTAGGCTGGAGTGCAATGGTGCGATCTTGGCTCACTGCAACCTCCACCTCCCGGGTTCAAGTGATTCTCCTGCCTCAGCCTCCCGAGTAGCTGGAATTATAGACATGTGCCATCATGGCTGGCTACTTTTTGTATTTTTAGTAGAGATGGGGTTTCACCATGTTGACCAGGCTGGTCTCGAACTTCTGACCTCAGGTGATCCATCCACCTCAGCCTCCCAAAGTGCTGCGATTACAGGTGTGAGCCACCGAGCCTGGCCGACACGTGGGGTTTCAAACCCAGACGGTGGGCTCCCTCAGGGAGTGAGTTACACAGCCTCACATGCCCACACTGAGAAAGGTCAACTCCATCTCTTCTCCCCTCAGCCCTGCAAGGAGCCTCAAGCCTGAGCGTGCAGCAGGTGCCCCAGCAGCTGCGTGTGAAGCCGGGCAGTCAGGCGAACCTGGCCTGCCACGTGGACCAGGCGCCAGCCTGGGAACGGCTCCGTGTTGTGTGGACCAAGGATGGGAACGTCACGTGCCAGCCGTACATCACCAATGGCCGCCTCAGCCAGGGGCTCTGTGGGCCCCAGGGATGGCTCTCCTGGCAGGCACCCAGCCACCTCACCCTGCAGCTGGACCCTGTGAGCCTCAGCCACAGCGGAACCTACGTGTGCAAGGCAATCATAGAGATTCCTGACTTGGAGAAGGCTGAGGGCAATGGAACATGGCTCTCGGTGGACCCAGGTACCGGAACCAGTGAAGAGACGGAAGGAAGGGCAGTGGGGAGTATCCTAGAATCTTTTTTTTTTTTTTGAGACAGAGTCTCACTCTGTCTCCCAGGCTTGAGTGCGGTGGCACAATCTTGGTTCACAGCAACCTCTCCCTCCCGGGTTCAAGTGATTCTCCTGCCTCAGCCTCCCGAGTAGCTGGGATTACAGGCACGCACCACCATGCCTGGCTAATTTTCTGTGTTTTTTTAGTACAGACGGGGTTTCACTGTGTTAGCCAAGAAGGTCTCGGTCTCCTGACCTCGTGATCTGCTCGCCTGGGCCTCCCCACGTGCTGGGATTACAGGCATGAGCCACCGCACTCAGCCAGATTCTAGAATCTTAAGATCTAGACTCCTGAATCTCAAACTCCTAGAATCAAAAAACTAAATTATTCCTATGAAACTTTTTTTTTTTTTTTTTTTTTGGGACAGATCCTTGTTCTGTCACCCAGGCTGGAGTGCAGGGGCACTATCTCGGCTCACAGCAACCTCCACCTCCCAGGTTCAAAAGATTCTCTTGCCTCAGCCTCCTGAGTCGCTGGGATTACAGGTGCTCACCACCTTGCCTGGCTAACTTTTGTTTTGTTTTTGAGACGGAGTCTCGCTCTGTTGCCAAGGCTGCAGTGAAGTGGCCCACTCTCGGCTCACTGCAACCTCTGCCTCCCAGCCTCAAGCAATTCTGCCTTGGCCTTCTGAGTAGCTGGATTACAGGTGTCTGCCACTATGCCCAGCTAATTTTTCGTATTTTAGTAGAGACGGGGTTTCGCCATGTTGGTTAGGCTGGTCTCGAACTCCTGACCTCAGGGGATCCACCTGCCTCAGTCTCCCAAAGTGCTGGGATGACAGGTGTGAGCTGCTGCACCCGGCCAGATCCTAGAACCTTAAGACTTTTGAATCTCAAGGTCCTAGGAACAAAAATACTCTAAATTCTTCATATCGAACTCTTTTTTTTTTTTTAGACGGAGTTTTGCTGTTGTCATCCAGGCTGGAGTGCAATGGCATGATGTCGGCTCACTGCAACCTCCGCCTCCCGGGTTCAAGCAATTCTCCTGCCTCAGCCTCTCAAGTAGCTGGGACTGCGGGCGTGCACCACCATGTCTGCCTAATTTTTCTGTACTTCTAGTAGAGATGGGGTTTTACCATGTTGGCCAGGCTGGCCTTGAACTCCTGACCTCAGGTGATCTGCCTTATGTGGCCTCCAAAAGCACTGGGATTACAGGCTTGCGCCACCGTTCCCAGGCAGAATTTTGTAAAAATTTAGACTGTAAAAACAGAATCCTGGCTGGGCACGGTGGCGCACCCCGCTAATCCCAGTGCTTGGGGAGGCCAAGGCAGGCGGATCACGAGGTCGGGAGACTGAGAGCATCCTGGCCCACATGGTGAAACTCCATCTCTACTACAAATACAAAAATGAGCTGGGTGTGGTGGTGCACGCCTCTTGGGAGGCTGAGGCAAGAGAATCACCTGAACCTGGGAGGTGGAGGTGGCAGTCAGCCAAGATCACGCCACTGCACTCCAGCCTGGCAGCAGAGTGAGACTGTCTGCAATACACAAACAAACAGAACCCTAGAATTCTAGAATCCAGAATTGAAAGTCATCAGCCAGGCACAGTGGCTGATGCTTGTAATCCCAGCACTTTGGAAGGCCAAGGTGGGTGGATCACCTGAGGTCAGGGGTTCGAGATCAGCCTGGCCAACATGATAAACCCCCCTCCACTAAAACCACAAAAATTGGCCGGGCGTGGTGGGGGGGTGCCTGTAGTCCCAGTTACTCGGGAGGCTGAGGCAGGAGAATCGCTTGAACCCAGGAGGCGGAGGCTGCAGTGAGCCGAGATCACAGCACTGCACTCCAGCCTGGGCCACAGAGTGAGACTCTGTTTCAGAAAGAAGCCATGGACCCTGAAAGTTGGAAGAAACTCTCCAGATAGCTTTCCATATCAGCAAAGGCAGCTGCCTCATTGTACAGATGAGACAGGTGTGGCCAGAGAGGGTCAAGACACGCCCAGCGCTATCCACTAGGCAGGGGTGCAGCCTATGCTCCCCGCTTTGCCATGTCACCCCCATATAGACTTACCCTGGGCAGAATCCGGAAACCCAAGGGGACCCAGGCTTTGCCTCCTGCTCTGTGCGGGGTGCCTGTGGGCCCTGGGCATCTGCCCAGCTCCCATCCCCTAGAGATGCCTGTTCCTCTCCAGCTGGTAGGACCAGCCTGCTGGTGGGGACACGTGCTCTGCCTCAAGGGAGGGGTGTGTTATGGCTGCCTTACCCACCTCCCCCGACCCCTCCAATGTCAAAGGGGCCAATTAGCAATTAGAGAAGGCGGGGTGGTGGAGGGGCCAGGCTGTGTGTTAGCAGCTGCCAGAGAGAGAGCCGGGAGTGGGCGCTGGGCCAGCCCCACACAGCTGGCTTCCCCACCCCCTCCAACCCCGAACAGCAGCTTGGCAGCCCCCAGGGATTGCCTGCCAACCTCAGAGGCTGCAAGAGGAGAGGGTTGGGGTGCTGGACCTTATCTTAATTGAGGCATTCACAGCCGTTGGCTGGGGTTCCTGTAAATTACACAAACCTGGATTCAAGGCTGTGTTTCATTTACTTGCTGTGTGACCTTGAGCAAGTGACTTGACCTCTCTGTGCCAGTTCCCTCTGGTGTCAGAATACAGTGAATAGTGTTTCCTTATCAGGTTGGGTGACTTTAGAGGGGTGACAGCTAGTGCTTGCTATAATCCAAGTGCAGTGGCTCACACCTGATATCCCAGCATTTTGGGAGGCCGAGGCAGGAGGATTGCTTAAGGCCAGGCATTCGAGGCCAGCGTGGGCAACACAGCAAGACCCCATCTCTGCAAAAAAAATTCTCAAACTAGCCAGACATGGTGGCACGCACCCATAGTCCCAGCTGCTCGAGAGGCTGAGGTGGGAGGATCACTTGAGGCCAGGATTTGCTGACTGCAGTGAGCTGTGATCGCACCACTGCACTCCGGCCTGGGAGACACAGAGATAGCCTGTCTCCAGAAAAACACACAACAACAAAACAGTGCTTAGCACAGGGCCTGGACAGAGGAAGTGCTCAAGTGACCTAAGTGTGACCTTCTCTGAGCGGAGGTGAGAAAGGGCTTTGTTCATAGCCGGGCGTGCTGGTGCGTGCCTGTAATCCCAGCTACTCCGGAGGCTGAGGCAGGAGAATCACTTGAACCCGGGAGGCGGAGGCTGTGGTGAGCTGAGATGGAGCCACTGTTCTCCAGCCTGGGCAACAAGAGCGAAACTCCGACTCAAAAAAAACAAACAAAAAAAAGAAAGGGCTTTGTTCAAAGCTGGTCTTGGCTGCCTCCTGGGTAGGGGACCCTCGGCAAGAGACTTAGGCTCTCAGAGCCTCAGTTTCCCCATCTGTAGAATGGGCGTGGCTCAGAGTCCACGCTCAAACAAAAACAGAAACAACTAAACAGGAGCCCCAGGACAAAGATGGCGGAGCTCACGATGACAGGTCCCAGCTGGCAGTTTTTCCACAATGACCCACCCAGACAGGGACCACGAGCCTCACTTTTTTCTCTCTTTTTTGAGACGGAGTCTTGCTTTGTCACCCAGGCTGGAGTGCAGTTGCACAATCTCGGCTCACTGCAGCCTCCGCCTCCTAGATTCCAGCGATTCTCCTGCCTCAGCCTCCTGAGTAGCTGGGACTGCAGGTGCGCACCACCACGCCCAGCTAATTTGGATCTTTTTATTTTTTTCTATTTATCATGAGTACAATCTCTTAAGCTAATTTTGATCTTTTTAGTAGAGACAGGGTTTCACCACGTTGCCCAGGCTGGTCTCAAACTCCTGACCTCAGGTGATCCTCCCGCCTCGGCCTCCCAAAGTGCTCCGATTATAGGCGTGAGTCACTGTGCCCTGCCGAGCCTCATTTTTCAGAAGAGGAATCTGAGGTTCAGAGTGAACACCTGCCCAAAACCACAAAGCCTGGCAGGAGGAGGAATACTTAAGTCCCCCTTCGCGAGCTCTGTCCTTGGAGGGTGCAGGAGCCTGGCGCCCCCCCATGACATAGATTTCCTCTCTGCAGATGACCCCCCACAGAACAGAAACCCGACCCCAGGCTTCCGAGGTAAGCCTTTCTCCATGTTCCTCCCCCAGCTCTTCCTCCCCTATCACCGCCCCCACCCTCCCACTTAGACCATCCCTTCTCCCCCACCCAGGACTCCTCTTCGTGCCGCTGGGGCTGGGGAGTGTGGGTGTGGCCGCAATGGTGCTAGGCGCCTGGTTCTGGGGCCGCCGCCTCTGCCAGCGAAGGGACTCAGGTACCAGCCCAGGTAAGATGGGGTGGGCGGAGGAGGCGGGAACCGCTGCTGCTTGACAAAGACCCCTGAATCCCTGCTCCCGCTTTGGTTTGGGGGAAGGAGGGAGGAGGGATGAAGGCGGGGAAGCCTGGCTCCCATATCTGATACCCATGTTTTTCAGAAGTAGAGACAAAGCTTTTAGCTTGGGCGACCTAGCAAGATCCTGTCTCTACAAAAAATTAAAAATTAGGCTGTGCACGGTGGCTCACGCCTGTAATCCCGGCTCTCTGGGAGTCCGAGACAGGAGGATTATTTGAGATCACAAGTTCGAGATCAGCCTGGGTAACACTGTGAAACCCAGTCTTTACTAAAAATACCAAAATTAGCCAGGCGTGGTGGCCTGTGCCTGTAGTCCCAGCTGCTTGGGAGGTTGAGGCAGGAGAATCATTGGAACTGGGGAGTGGAGGTTGCAGTGAGCCGAGACTGCCTCACTGACTCCAGCTTGGGGGACACAGCAAAACTCCATCTCAACAGCAACAAAATTAGCCAGGCTTGGTGGCACACGCCTGTGGTCCCAGCTACTCAGGAGGCTGAGGTGGGAGGATTGCTTGAACCCAGGAGGCAGAGGCTGCAATGAGCTACCACTGCACTCCAACCTGGGTGACACAGAGTGCACCCCAGCCTGGGTGACAAAGAGGGACCCTATCTCAAAAAAAAAAAAAAAGCTGGGTGAGGTGGCTCATGCCTGTAATCCCAACACTTTTGGAGGCTGAGGCAGGCAAATCATGAGGTCAGGAGTTCAAGATAGAGCAAGAAGACTCCATCTCTTCAGAAAATGTAAAAATAAGGCTGGGCGTGGTGGCTCACGTCTGTAATCCCAGCATTTTGGGAGGCCAAGGCGGGTGGATCACTTGAGGTCAGGAGTTCGAGACCAGCCTGGCCAACATGGTGAAACCCCCATCTCTACTAAAGATACAAAAAATAAAAAATAAAAATACATGGGGCATGGTGGTGTGAGCCTGTAATCCCGGCTACTCAGGAGGCTGAGGCAGGAGAATCACTTCAACCCAGGAGGTGGAGGTTGCAGGGAGCTGAGATCACGCCATTGCACTCCAGCCTGGGCTACAGAGGGAGACGCCATCTCAGAAAAAAAAAAAGTTTAAACATTTTTTTAAAAAAGAGAGAGAGAGAAAGCCCCCAGAGGTCAGCCAGAGAGGACCAGGCTCTGTTGAGTGACTGTGCCCTCTTGGTCTGTGTCATCCATCCTAGGAAATGTATTCTACAGCAACGTCCTATACCGACCCCGGGGGACCCCAAAGAAGAATGAGGACTCATCTGGAGACAGGAAGGATGAGAGAGGCCAGAGCATTTATTCAACTTCATTCCCGCAGCCGGTCACCTGCCAGCCCCGCCCGGCACCCACACCTCGCCCCAGCCCCAGGCCTGCTCACCCCATCTCTAAGGTCAGGGTTTCTCCTAGCCCAGGCCCCACCACACAGCCAAGGCCAAGAGAGCTCCCCAGAGTGGGAGAGGAGTGAGAGATCCCGGGAGACCCCAACGAGACCCCACCCATAGGTACACACAGAAAAGATGGCATGGAGGCTGGGCGCGGTGGCTCACGCGTATCATCCCAGCACTTTGGGAAGCCGAGGCTGGTGGGTCACTTGAGGTCAGGGGTTCAAGACTAGCCTGACTTGAACCTGGAGGTGGAGGTTGCGGTGAACTGAGATTGCACCCCTGCACTTCAGCCTGGGCTACAGAGTGAGACTTCATCTCAAAAATTAAAAAAAAAAAAAAAGAAGGGGGAGGATTGGGAGTCTGGCAGCCCCATCCTGAGACCCCGTTCTCACTTCTGTGTCGATGGATCTCCCCCTACTTTTCCCCCAAGACAACTTAATAAAGCTTGTGAAGAAAAAGCAAAGCTGGTGTTTGTGGCGATTTGGGAGTGCTAAAGAGATCTGAAGGAATGAGGTGCGGTGGCTCATGCCTATAATCCCGGCACTTAAGGAGGCTAAGGTGGGAGGATCCCTTGAGGCCAGGAGTTTGAGACCAGCCTGGGCAATAGAGCAAGAAGACTCCATCTTTACAGAAAATTTAAAAATAAGGCCAGGCACAGTGGCTCACGCCTGTAATCCCAGCACTTTGGGAGGCCAAGGGGGCACAGATCACCTGAGGTCAGGAGTTCAAGGCCACCCTGGTCAACACGGTGAAACCCTGTCTCTACTAAAAATACAAAATTCAGCTAGGCGTGATGGTGCCGCTGACACGTGTGGTCTCAGCTACTTGGGAGGCTCAGGCGGGAGCATAGCTTGAGCCCAGGAGTTTGTGGTTGCAGTGAGCTATAATTTCGTCACTACACTCCAGCCTAGGTGCTAGAGTGAAACCCTGTCACACAAATACACATCAAAAAGATTTAAGGGGTCCAGGCTCGGTGACTCACGCCTGTAATCCCAGCACTTTGGGAGGCCAAGGAGGGTGGATCACAAGGTCAGGAGATCGAGACCATCCTGGCCAATGTGGTGAAACTCTGTCTCTACTAAAAATACAAAAAAATTTAGCCAGGCGTGGTGGTGCATGCCTGTAATCCCAGCTACTCGGGAGGCAGAGAGGCAGGAGAATCACCTGAATCTGGGAGGCGGAGGTTGCAGTGAGCCAAGATTGTACCATTGCACTCCAGCCTGAGTGACACAGTGACACTCCGTCTCAGAAAAAAAAGATTTAAGTGGTCATCTGGGGGTCCCAGAGCTCCAGGCATGGCTGGAGAGGCCCACTGTGGCCCGGGGACTTTGTGACAACTCAAAACCTCCCTCCCACCTTATACTTCTAGACACAAATCCAAGGAGCAGAAAGTGAGCGGTGCTCTGGTTTCCATTCAGCCCCCTGTCCGGAAAGACCCCCTATGCAGCTGGCATCGCCCCCAGGCAGGCCTGGAGGTGGGGGGAGGAGGAGGGAGGTCAGGGTCTTCCCGGCGTTTACCAGCCCCCTGGAGTCTCCTGCTGAACTGCCACCTTGAAAGCCACACCAGCAGGCCCGGCTCCCCTCCCCTGCTGCTGCTGTTTCCATGGGGACAGATGTCCTTTCTGCAGATCAAGCCATTGCAGCCCAGAGGAGGGAGCGGGCTGGCCCGAGAGCCTGGCCCCACTCAGTTTCCCCGTCTTTGCACCTGCTGGTTTCTACGGCCTGCGTTTTTCATCTGCTCTACCCCGCTCTGTCTCCTGCTCTCTGCGTTCTGGTCCCTCCCTATGGGAGATTCAGGCTTCAACCCCAACTCTGTCCCCAAAACAAAGAGCTGGGGATGTCCTTGGCCCTCGAGGTTTTCTTTCTTATTTCTATTTATTTTTTTTAGAGATGGGGTTTCACCATGTTGGTCAGGCTGGTCACGACCTCCTGACCCCAGGTAATCCACCCGCCTCTGCCTCCCAAAGTGCTGCGATTACAGGCGTGAGTCACCACGCCGGGCCTGAGGGTTTCTTTTCTTTTTGAGACGATGACTTGCTCTGTCCCCCAGGCTGGAGTGCAGGGACGTAATCTTGGTGCATTGCAACCTCCGCCTCCCGGGTTCAAGCGATTCTCCTGCCTCAGCCTCCTGAGAAGTTGGGACAACAGGCACCTGCCACCACACCTGGCTAATTTTTTGTATTTTAGTAGAGACGGGGTTTCACCGTGGTGCCCAGGCTGGTCTCGAACTCCTGAGCACAGGCAATCTGCCTGCATCGACCTTCCAAAGTGCTGAGATTACAGAGCCATGGGGCCTGGCCTATATATATATATATATATATATATATTTTTTTTTTTTTTTTTTTTTTTTTTTTTTTGTGAGGGGGTTTTTATTTTTTCAACAATGTTTGTGTGCAAGGGTACCATCTCGGCTCACTGCAACCTACACCTCCTGGGTTCAACTGAGTCTCCTGCCTCAACCTCCGGAGTAGCTGGGTTACAGGCCTGTGCCACCACGCCCACCTAATTTTGTATTTTTAGTAGAGACGGGTT
>CAUYQU010047480.1:0-46371 GCA_963574635.1 Cheracebus regulus | reverse complement strand
ATTCAGTCAGTTGGGGCCTAGAATTTTATTTTTATTTTTTGCAGTTAACCTATTATTGACAATTAAATTGTAAAACTTACAATGAAATTTGTTTAAAACAAAGGTAATACCTATTTAAAACCAATCACATCTCCAGCCTGGGCAACATGGCAAAACCCCATCTCTATAAAAAATATAAAAGTTAGCTGGGTGTGGCGGCATGTGCCTGTAGTCCCAGCTACTCTGGAGGCTGAGATGGGAGGATTGCTTGAGCCCAGGAGGTGGAGGTTGCAGTGAGAGATCATACCACTGTACTCCAGCCTGGGCAACAGAGCCAGACCCTGTCTCAGAAAAATAAAATAAAATAAAACCAATCACATCTAATTATTTTTCTTTTCTTTTTTTTTCTTTCCTTTTTCTTTTTATTTTTTTTAAGACGGGGTTTCACCATGATGGCCAGGCTGGTCTTGAACTCCTGACCTCAGGTGATCCACCCACCTCGGCCTCCCAAAGTGCTAGGATTACATTAAAACACTTAGAATTTCCTGAGTGTCTTTTGTTACTCATAACAAACCCTTTTTGATCACCTGGGTTTATGCTAATGAGATGAGCCCCACTTAGAATGGGGCTCTGAGCCTCAGGAGAGGGCTGGTCACCAGAAAGACCAAGTGATTAGAGGGCAGGAACTTTCAGCTCTACCCACTGACCTCTGGGAAGGAGGAGGAGCTAGAGATTGAACTCTATAAAAACTGTTGAACAATGAGATTCCAAGAGCCTCCGGATTGGCAAACACATTGAGGATAGGAGAGGGATGCCTCCAGAGAGGGCATGGAAGCTTTGTACCCCTCCCCACATAGCTTGCCCTATGCATGCTTCCTATTCGTCTGTTCTCAAGTTGTGTCCTTTATAATAAGCTAGTGGGCCGGGTGCAATGGCTGATGCCTATAATCACAACATTTTGGGAGGCTGAGATGGGAGAATCTGTTGAGCCCAGGAGTTCAAGACTAGCCTGGCCAATATGGTGAGACTCCCCATGGCTAAAAAAAATACAAAAAAAAAAAAAAAAAAAAGCTAGGTGTGGTGGTATGTGGCTGTAGTCCCAGCTACCTGGGAGGCTGAGTGGGAGGAATACTTCAGCCTAGGAGGTTGAGTTTGCAGTGAGCCATCATTTTGCCATTGCACTCCAGTCTGGGTAACATCACACAGTGAGACTAAAGCAAAACAAAACAAAAAGCAACTTGTGTCCTTTATAATAAACTGGTAGGCCAGGCACAGTGGCTCATCCCTATAATCCCAAAATTTGGGAGGCTGAGGGGGGAGGATCGTTTGAGGCCAGGAGTTTGAGACTAGCTTGGGCAATATCCTGACAATCAATCTCTAAAAAAAAAAGTCTTTTTAAATATAATTAACCAGAAAATGTAAGTAAAAGTGTTTTCCTGAGTTCTGTGAGCCATTTAAGCAAATTACCAAATATAAGGAGCGTGTTGTAGAAACCCCCAATTTGTAGTCAGCTGGACAGAGGTATGAGTGGCCTTGGTGTCTGAAGTGGGGGCAGTTTTATGGAACTGAGCCATTTAACTTGTGGGATCTAATGCTAATCTGGCTGATTAGTGTCAGAATTGAAATGAAGTTGTCAAACAAAGAAGAATGATGAGATTGATAAATGTGGAAAGGAGAGCTTTATTTCTCACAAAGGGTTGCAGCCTCCAGGGTAGCCATTCTGAGAGGTTGGGGAGCACAGCCTGGGTCCAGAAGCCAGAAACAGACACTTCAAAGGTAGAAGAATGAGACAGGGATTTATGCTGAATGGTGTGGTCAAATATACATATTCAATAAGCTATAGAAGGAGTCATGAATATTTATGAAGGTAGAAGCATGCAAACACACAATTGAGCTTCATGCCTTTATAAGGAACCCATGTTCAAAAATGGTGGTGTTAGCATTACCTGAAGGTTGAGTTTTCCAGCCCTCTGACATAAAAAAGTGAAGCAGAGGAGATAAAAACCCATACTGCACATCCTGTATAGACTGGTCAAAACCACTTCATGATTGGTGATGGTTTTGCCAAAACCCCAAAAGAAGGGGCAGCAGCAGGCCACTGGTTGATGGTTCTGTTTAGCCCTTAGGGGAAAAAAAGCCTAACACGGTTGGTGGGGGGTATAACAAGGTGTGTCCAACCTCCCATCTTGTCATGGCCTGGAACTGTTTTCAAGGTTTCTTTGGGGTCTCCTTGGCCAAAAGGAGAGTTCATTCAGTTGGCTGAGGGGTTTACAATTTCATTTTTATTTCTTAAATTGTTGGATACCCATTTGGTGTCAGAAAATCTGAAGAATTGGCTGGTATCAGAGAATGCACTCTAAACTTCTCAACTCCACTTTCAGGAAAGTGGTGTCTGGAAATCAGGCATTTCAGGAGCATTTACACCACAGAAATCGGCAGATGCCTTCCCTGCCCCGATTCCAGAGAGCCAATTGTTCCACACTGACGCCCACAATGACTTCATAGGCCCAGGGTATCCAGTGGCCTGGGCAGGTTTTCCCTTGCTCCTTCCCCTCTGCCCCCTCCAGGACAGAGCCTGGACAAATGGGAATCCAAGTGAGTCCTCACCCACCACCTTCCTTGCGCTGACCCAGGACCCAAAACCCCACATTCAGCCCCTTCCTTCAGGCCTCCTGGAAACTTGGACTACACTGGATATCCTCACAAAGCCTACCATCTAGGGGCACAGGGATATAGATATTAAACAGCCATCAGATCACTGTTCCATTAGCACTTGTGATCAGTGCTACAAGGAAATCTACAGGAGGGAGTCAGAGACTATGGAGATCCATCTCAGAACATGGCTGCTGTAAGCCCAGTGTGTGTTACTGAGTGGCTCTCAATTAATGTTTGTTTTACAAATTTAAACATAAATGATTTTTAAGTTGACATCTAGAGGTTGAGTAGTATATTAGTTTCCTATTGCTGCTGTAACACATTATTGATAGTGACAGGAGACAGACAAATTCCTAGGCAGACAGGGACGGGTCCCTGAGGAAACTCGACCTTCAGGCCAAGAACAGTCTGAAGCCTGAAAACCAAAAAACCAAGCTGCCAATTCTGGATAGAGTCCATGACCAGAGTGAGAACTTTCATCTCCATCTTACCCATTCTCTCTTAATTGGTTCCTTCTTAATGATGCCTTTTAACCAAACAAATGGTGTCTTTTCCAAGCCTGCCCATGGACCAATCAGCATGCATTCCCCCATTCTAAGCTCATAAAAACCCTGGACTCAGCCTCACAGACAGCAACCTGATTTGGGGTACCCTCTCACTGCTGAGAGCTTTCTTTCTGTTGTTTAATAAAACTCTACTGTGCCTTACTCACTCTCTGGTGTCCCCATACCTTATTCCTCTTGGTTGCAGGACAAGAACCCTAAACTCACTGAACTATGGGAATTAAAAAACTGTAACACTCTTGTTCACTGAGCTATGGGTGGCAGGAATAAAAGAGCTGTGACATTCCCTCCCACTCGCTGAGCTATGGGAGTGAAGAGGCCGCTGGTGCCACTCCTTCCTGCTCCCTGAGCTACAGGAGTGAAAAACTTGATGGCCTAAACAATACATATTTATTATCTTACAGCTGTGGAGATCAGAAGTGTGAAGTCCTGAGAAGATAAGTAAGCAACTATGAGGAATGGGGTCCTGAGTTGGGGAGGGCTCTAGGTGCGGAAGAACAAGCAACAATTGTTCTAAGAGATGACTAATTACAAATCTCTACCTCATTCCACGGGCACAATGACCTCATCCCCAGGGCAACAATGACCTCATTCTGCATGCAGCCCCCTCCAGCACAACCCTATAAAACTTCCTTCCAAAGCTGGGCATGGTGGTTCATGCCTATAATCACAGCACTTTGGGAGGCTGAGGAGGGTGGATCACCTGAGCAATATGGTGAAAGCATATTCAGACCAGCCTGACCAATATGGTAAAACCCCATCTCTACTAAAACTACAAAAATTAGCCAGGTGTGGTGGCAGGCGCCTGTAATCCAAGCTTCTTGGGAGGCTGACACAGGAGAATTGCTTGAACCAGGGAGGCAGAGGTTTCAGAGAGACAAGATCAAGTCACTGTACTCCAGCCTGGGCAACAGCGTGAGGCTTCATCTCAAAAAACAAAAATCTTCCTTGCAGCCCCAGCCTCTTTGCAGGCAACACATTCTCCATTCTCTGCTGTACTTCCCATTGCATTCTTGAAAGTATTTGCATACCTTCTCTAATAAATCTGTCTTTATATACAATGGTCCTGGTAAATTCCCTTACCTCCTGCACCACCAGCCCCAGATAGTTACTACTCAAGATAGGTTTAAAATATATCAGCTGGGCTATGTTCCTTCTGGAGAGGTCCTAGGAGAGAATTTCTTTCCTTGCCTTTTCCAGGTTCTAGAGGCCCCTTGCATTTCATGGCTCATCTCCCTTCCTCACTCTTCAACACCAGCAGGGAAGCATCCTAAAATTCTTCTTTCTCCTCCTCCATCATTCTCTCCCTCTCTCTTCAGCTCTATTTTTATCTCTAGTCACATCTCCTTTAATTCTGACCATCCTACTCCTCTTTCCCTTAGAAGGACTTGTAGTGATTGGCATTTATGTGTCGACTTAACTGGGCCATTGGGCCCAGATATTTCATGAAACATTATTCTGGCCAGGCACGGTGGCTCAGGCCTGCAATCTCAGCACTTTGGGATGCCAAAGTGAGCAGATCACCTGAGGCTAAGTGTTCAAAACCAGCCTGGCCAACATGGTGAAACCCCGTCTTTACTAAAAATACAAAAATTAGCCGGGCATGGTGGTACACACCTGCAATCCCAGCTACTGGGGAGGCTGAGGCACAAGAATTGTTTGAACCTGAGAGGCAGAGGTTTCAGTGAGCAGAGATCACACCACTGCACTCCAGCCTGGTGACAGAGCAAGATTCTGTCCAAAAAAAAAAAAAAGAGGAGGAAGAGGAGGAGGAGAAGGAAGGAGGGAGGGAGGGAGGGAGAGAAGGAAGGAGGGAAGAAGAGGAGGAGAAAAAAACATTTGTTTCTGTGAAAGTTTTTTTTCATTTTTTTTTCTTTTTTCTTTTTTTTTTTTTGCTCCCCCTGAAAGTATTTTTTTATTAGAATAACATTCAGATCAGTGAATCGTGAGTAAAGGAAATTATTTCCCATAATTCGGGTGAGCAGTTGAAGGCCTGAACAGAATGAAGACTGACCTCCCTCTACCGAGAAGGAATTCTGCCAGCAGGCTGTTTCTGGACTCAAACTGCAGCTCTTCCCTGGGTCTCCAGCCGGGCAGCCTGCCTATCAGATTTTGGAACCACAAAGTCTCCACAATCATGTGAGCAAATTTCTTTTTCTTTCTTTTCTTTTTTTTTTTTTTTGAGACAGAGTTTCAAGCTTGTTGCCCAGGCTGGAGTACAAATGTGTGGTCTCAGCTCACAGCAACCTCTGTCTCCTGGGTTCAAGCAATTCTCCTGCCTCAGCCTCCCAAGTAGAGGAATTACAGGTACCTGCCACCATGCCTGGCTCATTTTTGTATTTTTAGTAGAGACAGGGTTTCACCACGTTGGCCAAGCTGGTCAAGCACGCCTGACCTCAGGTGATCCACCCACCTCAGTCTCCCAAAGTGCTGAGATTACAAGCGTGAGCCACCGCACCCAGCCTGAGCAAATTTCTTAAAATATATCTCTCAAGTTGATGCATAGATACACATACTTTTGTATTTTTTTATTATCTGGAGACCACTGACTAATATACGGCCCTTGTGATTACAATGAGCTCACCCAGATAATCCAGAACAATCTCCCTATCTCAAGACTCTTCTTTTTGGCGGGAGTGGTGGCTCATGCTTGTAATCCTAGCAAGACAGGGGCAAGAGGATCACCTGACCTCAAGAGTTCAAGACCAGCCTGGACAACATAATGACCTCCTGTCTCTTTTTAGAAAATTTTTGTTTAAAAAAGATTTTTTTTTTCTTTTTCTCTTCTTTTTTTTTTTTTTTTTTTTACTTTTAAAGATGAGGTTTCACCATGATGGCCAGGCTGGTCTTGAACTCCTGACCTCAGGTGATCCACCCACCTCGGCCTCCCAAAGTGCTGGGATTACAGGCATGAGCCACCGTGCCCGGCTCAAAAAAAATTTTTTAAACTTTTTATTTATTTGAGACAGAGTCTCTCTCTGTCACCCTGGCTGGAGTGCAGTGGTGCAATCTCAGCTCTCTGCAATCTCTACCTCCCAGGTTCAAGCAATCGTCCCACCTCAGCCTCCGGAGTAGATGGTATTACAAATGTGGACCACCACGTCCAGCTAATTTTTGTATTTTTAGTAGAGATGAGGTTTCACCATGTTGGCCGGGCTCATCTCAAACTCCTGGGCTCAAGTGATCCATCCGCCTCGGCCCCTCAAAGTGCTGAGATTACAGGCATGAGCCATCATGCATGGCCTAATTAAGAGACAGAGTCTCTCTCTGTTACCCAGGCTGGGGTGCAGTGTCATGATCACAGCTTATTGCAGCCTCAACCTCCCAGGCTCAAGCAAGCAATCCTTCCACCTCAGACTCCCAAATATCTGGGACTACAGGTGTACACAACCACACCAGGCTAATTTTTTTGTATTACGATTCTTAATCATATTGGCAAAGTACCATATTCACAGGTTCTGGGAACTGGAGCATGCACATCTGTGGGAGCTATTATTCAGCCAACCACAGTCAAGTTGAGATTTAGGGTCAGGGTCATGGTGAGGATAAGGTTCAGAATAAAGGTAAAGTTGAGAATAGGGTCAGGGTCAGCATGAGGGCTGGAATCAGTGGGTCACTGTCAAGGTCAGTAGAGGGTCATGGTGACTGTCACGGTGAAGGTCTATTCCTAGTCAAGGTCAAGGTTACAGTTGGGGTGAGAGTCAGGTCACACCTTCTGCGTTAGAGTCATGGTGCCAGTCAGGGACAAGGTGACAGTCAAATTCACTGTAAGGATCAGAGAAAGGGTCATGTTGAACTTCATGGTCAGGATCAGTGTTAGAACGTAGGTCAGATCAGAGAAAGGATACACTTAGAGTTATGGTGGGCAGAATGATGGTCCTCAAAGATGCCCATGTCTTAATCCCTGGGACCTGTGAACATCCCAATATGTGGCAAAGATGATTAGGTTGCTAATCCTTTTACCTTGAGGTAGTAAAATGCCTCGGATTATTCAGGTGGATCCAAAATAATCCCAAATCCTGGCTGTGCATGATGGCTTACACCTGCAATCCCAGCACTTTGGAAGGCTGAGGTGGGCAGATTGCTTGAGCTCAGAAGTTCGAGACCAGCCTGGCCAACATGACAAAACCCCATCTCTACTAAAAATACAAAAATTAGCCATATGTGGTGATGTGCACCTGTAATCCCAGCTACTCAGAAGGCTGAGGCAGGAGAATCATTTGAACCCCGGAGGCAGAGGATGCTGTGAGCCAAAATCATGCCATTGCACTCCAGCCTGGTCAACAGAGCAAGGCTGCCGAAAAAAAAAAGAAAAAGAAAAAGAAAACCTCCTAAATCCTTAAAAGTGGAAGAGAAAAGCCAGAGAACAATCTTCAGAGTGATGTAAAGTGAGGATCTGACCTACTACTGCTGGCTTTGAAAATGGAAGTAGGGGCCACAGACCAAAGAATGTAGGCAGCCACTACAAGCTGGAAATGGTGAGGAAACCGACTATCCCCTATAGCCTCTAGAAAGGAATGCATCCCTGCCAACCCCTTGATTTTAGTACAGTGAGACCCATGGCTGACTTCTGACCCACAAAACTCAAATTTAAAGTGCAGGAACAAATTTGGGTGCGGGTAAGAGTTAGGGTTAGAATCAGGTTAAAGTTAGGTGCAAGGTAAGGGTGAGGTCAGGCTCAAGTTGAAGGTCAGAGAGTGAGAGTGAGTGTGTGATTTAGTGCCAGGTTCAGGTTCATGGTCGGGGTCTATATGAGTCAGGGTCAAGGTCAGCATAAAGGTAAGAATCAGGGTGTTAGGCTCAGAGTCAAAGTCAGTGTCAAATTATGTCAGTTTGAACATCAGGGTCAGAATTATTGCAAGAGTCAGGGTTAGGGTCAGGGTGAGAGGAGAGGAAGTTAGCATCAGAGTCAGAGTGAGGAAAATCAAGTTCAAGATAAAAAGGTCAGAGTCAGGGGCATGGTGAAGGTCAGGGACATGATCAAGTTCTAATGAGGTTCAGTTATCAGTGATACAGTGGAGCTCACAGTCAAGTCAATGTCAGAGTGAGGATAAGAGTCAGAAAACATTCATGTCAGGGTGAAGGTTAGAAGGGTCAGGGTCATGACCAACTCACGTGCAGGGCTGGGGTGAGTGTGAAGGTTAGGGTCTGATTAAGTGGAAGGTGAGAGTCAGGGAAAAGGTGAGAGATGAAGTCAGGGTCAAGCTGAGTTTACAATCTGGTTGAGGGTCAAAGTCAGTCATGATCTACACACGGATTATGGTCAGGTTGAGAATTTGCTTCAGGCCAGAGTCAAGGTACAGGGGAGTCCTAGGGCCTGAATGACAACCAGAGTCAGCACTGCTGAGTGTGAGAATCAGGTCAAGGCAGGGTTAGATCCGTGTAAGAGATAGGGTCAAGGTCAGGGCCAGAGTCAGGGTTAGAGATGAGTGGGGGTCAGATTTACATGACTTTCAGGTTCATGGTCAAGGTCATGATAGGCATCTGGGTGAGGGTCATGGTCAGAGTCAAAGTGAGCATCAGTGCTTGAGTTAGGATGAGGTCAGGGTCAGTCACTGATACTGTTTGGCTGTGTCCCCCACCAAATCTCATCTTGAATTGTAGCTCCCATAATTCCTACATGTTGTGGGAGGGACCAGATGGGAGCATCATGGGGGCAGTTTCCCCCATATTGTTCTCATGGTAGTGAAAAAGTCTCAAAAGATCTGATGATTTTATTTATTTATTTATTTATATTGCATTTTAGGTTTTGGGGTACATATGAAGAACATGCAAGATTGTTGCATAGGTACACACATGGCAGTGTGATTTGCTGCTTTCCTCCCCTTCACCTATATCTGGCATTTCTCCCCATGGTATCTCTCCCCAACTCCCCACCCCCCACTGTCCCTCCCCTATTTCCCCCCAACAGATCCCAGTATGTAGTGCTCCCCTCCCTGTTCCCCTCCCTGCATCCATGTGTTCTCAATGTTCAACACCCACCTATGGGTGAGAACATGCGGTGTTTGATTTTGTGTTCTTGTGTCAGTTTGCTGAGGATCTGATGATTTTATAAGGGGAAATCCCTTTCACTTGGTTATTATTCTCTCTTGCCTGTTGCTGTGTAAGACGTGCCTTTTGCCTTCCACCATGATTGTGAGGCCTCCTCATCCATGTGGAGCTGTAAGTCCATTAAACCTCTTTTTCTTTATGAATTACCCAGTCTTGGGTATGTCTTTATCAGCAGTGTGAAAACAGACTCATATCATACATCGGTACCAGCAGAGTGGAGTGCTACTGTAATGATACCCAAAAACGTGGAAACGACTTTGGAACCAAGTAACAGACACAGTTTGGAACAGTTTGGAGGGCTCAAAGACAGGAAAACATGAGAAAGTTTGGAACTTCATAGAGACTTGTTGAATGGTTTTGACCAAAATGCTGATAATGATATGGACAATAAAATTTGGGCTGAGGTGGTCTCAGATGGAGATGAGGAACTTGTTGGGAGCTGGAGTAAAGGTGACCCTTGCTATGTTTTAACAAAGAGACTGGAGGCATTTTGCCCCTGTCCTAGAGATTTGTGGAACTTTGAACTTAAGGGAGATGACAGGATATCAGGCAGAAGAAATTTCTAAGCAACAAAGCATTCAAACGTGACTTAGATGCTGTTATAAGCATTCAATTTTAAGCATTCAAATTTAAATTTCAAATTTAAAAGAGCAAAAGTTGAAAAAATGTGAGGCCTGACAATGTGATAGGATAGAAAAGGAAACCACCCCTCCCCTACCCCTGCTTTTTGAGACAGGGTCTTGCTCTGTCACCAGGCTGGAGTGCAGTGGCACCATCTAGGCTCATTGCAACCTCTGCCTCCCAGGTTCAAGTGATTCTTCTGTCTCAGTCTCCCGAGTAGCTGGAATTACAGGTGCCCACCACCACACTCAGCTAATTTTTGTATTTTTAGTAGAGACGATTTTCACCATGTTGGTCAGGCTGGTCTTGAACTCCTGACTTCAAGTGATCCACATGCCTCAGCCTCCCAAAGTGCTGGGATTACAGGTGTGAGCCAAGCCACCATGCCCAGCTGAAAAATTCATTTTCTGAGGAGAAATTCAAGCCAGCTGTAGAAATTTGCATATGTGATGAAAAGCCAAATGTTAATTGCCAAGACAATGATGAAATCCCCAGGGCATGTCAGAGACCTTTGCATCAGCCCCTCCCATCACAGGTCCAAAGGCCTAGGAGGAAAAAATGATTTTGTGGGCCAGGCCCAGGGCTCACCTGCTGTGTGCAGCCTAGGGACTTGGTGCCCTGCATCCCAGTTGCTCTAGTCATGGCTAAAAGGGACCAAGTTACAGCTTGGGCCATGGCTTCAAAGCATGTAAGTTCCAAGCCTTGGCAGCTTTTATGTGGTGTTGAGCCTCCAGGTGCACAGAAGTCAAGAATAAAGGTTTCGGAGCCTCTGCCTAGATTTCAGAGAATGTATGGAAATGGCTGGATGTCCAGGCAGAAGTTTGCTACACAGGCGGGGCTCTCATGGAGAGCCTCTGCTAGGGTGGTGTGGGATGGAAATGGGGGGTTAGATCCCCCACACAGAGTCCCCACTGGGGCACTGCCTAGTGGAGCTGTGTAGAGAGCCACCATCCTCCAGACCCCAGAATGGCAGAGCCACTGACAGCTTGCACCATGTACCTGGAAAAGCTGCATTCAATGATCATGTTGGAGCTTTAATATTTGACTGTCCTGCTGGATTTTGGACTTGCATGAGACCTTTAGCCCCTTTGTTTTTGCCAATTTCTCCCATTTGGAATGGCTGTATTTATCCAATGCCTGTACCTCCATTGTATGGGGTATACTCTAAGAAGTAACTAACTTGCTGTTTATTTTACAGGCTTATAGATGGAAGGGGCTTGCCTTATCTCAGATGAGACTTTGAACTTTTGAGTTGATGCTGAAATGAGTTAAGATTTTGGGAGACTGTTGGAAAGGCATGATTGGTTTTGAAATGTGAGAATATGAAATTTGGGAGGAATCAGGCATGGAATGATACAGTTTGGCTGTGTCGCCAGCCAAATCTCATCTTGAATTGTATCCCATAATTCCCACGTTGTGGGAGGAACCCAGTGGGAGATAACTGAATCATGGGGGCGGTTTCCCCATTCTCATGGTAGTGAATAAGTCTCATGAGATCTGAAGGTTTTATAAAGGGAAAACCCTTTGGTTTGGTTATTATTCTCTCTTGTCTGCTATGTAAGATGTGCTGTTTGCCTTCTACCATGACTGCAAGGCCTCCCCAGCCATGTGGAACTGTAAGTCCATTAAACATTTTTTTATAAATTACTCAGTCTCAGGTATGTCTTTATCAGCAGCATGAAAATGGACTAACACAGTCAGAGTCAGGGTCAGGTTCAGAATGAAGTTCAAAGTGAGCATTAGAGTCAAGGTCAGGGTCAGACTCAGAGTGAGACACATGCCCAGGGAGGGTCTAGGTGAGAGTGAGGGTGAAGGTTAGGCTGCACATGTCAAGGTCTGGGTAAAGGTCAGCAACAGGGTCATGGTTAGAGTCAAGGCCATTATCACGTTCAGAGTAAAAAGGTGTTAGGTTGAGGCTCAGGGTCAGGTTAAAGATATTAGGGTCATGGTCAAGATCAGCATGAGGTCAAGATATGAGGGTCAAGGTCAGGATCTGCAACCTCTGTGCTACTTTCTGGCACCAGGTGCTGGCTTTTGGGGATGCAACTTTCTGAAATGCTCTTCCTCCATTTATCTGCATGTCTTCCTCCTTCATGTGCTTGGACCATACTGCCTCATACTCCCTGCCCTTTCACTAAGATATGAGTGTCACAAAGGCAGTGATCTTGGAATGAAATGTTTTGCACATTAATGGGTCCCAAGCACTTAGAAGAGTGCTTGGAGGGCAATAAGAGTTTAACATCGATGAGTGTGCATTAAAGTATTCCTGTAAAAAAGTACATCTGGGAATAAAATATAACAAACTGTTCACAGTAGTTCTCTCTGGAGTAGAATTGTAAGAAAGCTTCATAGTCAATTTGATACATGTTCATATTGTTTTTGTTTCTTAAAAAGTAACACTGAATGGATCTTTCCATTTTGAGAGAAAGCAAATAACTTTAGTAAGTGTTTGACAGAGTGATTGGCACCAGTACTCACCAAACTGTAACAATGAATCAAACTTCAAACAACTGGCAGCAACCTTCCTGCAAACCCTGGAGCACCGTCAAAGAAATGCTACTCTAGTTCCCTCATCCAAGAGTAAAAACAGAGAGGCAAGACAACATAGAGGGTCTTTATTAAAAGCAGCTGAGGCCATGCCTTGGTCCTCTGAGGGGATGCATTTCCTCACGTACCATTCCTTTCCCGCATTTCCATTTTCTGCAGGCTACAGCTTGATGCAAAGAAAGGGGATCATCCTAGATATACTTATAAACAACCTTTGAGGGCACAGTTTGGAGGTGGAGTCGCACAGGACATTTGAAAAAGTGGGACAGCAAAGTTTCACTATAGCCCACAAGGAAATAGAATTTGTGTGCAGGCAACTGCCTCAGGACCAGGGCACAGATCTCCAACTGGTTAGCCCGGCGCTTTATAACCAGCTGGTCAGCCAGGCAGCCAGGGAAGGTACCCCACATGAACTTGCGAAGGAAAACATCCTCCACCGTTCGCTCTGCGGCATGGTCCTCCCCATCCAGGTTACCTGAAGAGGGAAGGGCATCATAGACAAGTCAACCTCATTGCCCCATAGCCCTGCCATAACTCCAGAGTCAAGATCCAAAAGCACTAAGCACAATCCCACCCTTCACCCCCAGCCTCTTCTCTTCTCTTCCACTAATAGAGTAAGAAAAACAACGCTTTAAAGTTAAGGTATGTTATGTCATTAATTCTCAAGCCAATTCTGTTCAGTAGGTATTACCATTATTCTTATTTTACAAAAAGGAAGATGGAAGCCTGAGTCAGGATACAAAACTCAGATGATGCCACCACATGTAACCCCTTTCCCAGCCTTTCTTGGCTGCCTTATAAAAACACTTGCCATCCCATAAGCCAGAAAGATGAGGCTACCAGCTATTTTGAGGTTAGGGACACAAATCTTCTCATGAGCTAGGCCTAGGGCTTCCACCAGTGGATTCTCAGTGTGAACCCTGGATCCCCTGCAGCCCTCGCAATGTCCATTAAGTCTGCAAACATACATCCAAACTTCAGACCAGAATCTGATAGAGCAGGGGACAAGCAACTGTATTTTAAGTAAGTTCTCCAGATGCATCTCAAACATCCAAGTTGAGAACTCCTGTACTAAACAAAACACAGTTGGTTCTCAATAGTTCACAGTACTCATGTTCTATAAAGTCACTGCCAACACTGAGTGAATAACGAACCATTGCTCCTAGGGGAAATAAAGGGTTAGGTTCCTTCTAGCCTCTGAGCACCAGATTTTTGTTAATAAGTCAGTACATAACCTAGTTTCATTTGTTTCTGTTTAAAGACACCTTACTTAATATATATGGTTGATTCATTCAAGAGCAACTCATGCCTGAAGAAAGATTCTCTAATACACATATGTTCTCTCAAAGGCAATTCACAGCCTTCTGCCTAGGAACACCGATAGCACTTCAGCACTGCACGGCCATTTTAAACAGCAAAATCACTAACAAAAAGGACAAAAATGCAAAAAAAAAAAAAAAAAAAAATTCTAGACCATAAAAAGGACACTTTTTACAGTATGAGAATTGAACAAGGCAGAGCCTTGCCCACTTCAGCTCAGAACATGCAGCTGGGGGGTGGCTGCTCTACCCATAGCTCAGAGTGACCTTGAAAGTGTCCAAGTAGGCTGGTCCGAGTGCAGTGGTGTTTACAACTAATTGATCACAACCAGTTACAGATTTCTTTGTTCCTTCTCCACTCCCACTGCTTCACTTGGCTAGCCTTAAAAAAAAGGAAAGAAAAAGAAAAAAAAGAAAGGGTCCAGAGTATTGAGTTGGGGCTTAAAATAAATTTTAGCCAGTAAAATCTGAAAATATGGAATTCATGAATAATGAGGGTCATCTGTGGATATTTATAGAGAAAAAGTTGTGTATCAGTAAAAACTGCATTTCTTAGAGCACACCCTTCAATGTTACCAAATTCTATAAGGGCTTCACTCCTTTCCTTGACTCTGAGCTATTTTAGGGCTCTGTTAAGTTACAGATAACTGATAAGAATGCAAAATAATTCTTGTCTGTAGATATGCAAGTAAAATAAGTTCTGTTCAGTGGAGGATCAATCGAGTCCCTGCCCTCCACGGAAAAAGTCAGTTTTGCATCCATCTTCAAATTCGATTCAACATCCTGATTTATATATGTCTCTGCTTTATTTACGTCTCCTTTGAGTTGGTTCCATAGATTTCTGACCCTGGCATTATTTCCCGAGTTAAAGGAAACCTGTGACACGTGTTCATTTTGTTTACAACACAATCGGATTGAGTGCTCCTTTTGGAGGCCTGGGGTTCCCGCACCTGTGTGCAGCGACAGCCAGCCCTTACGGTGGGCGATGTAGTGCGGCGCGTGTGCCTCCTCGTAGGTCACCGGCTTGTCTCCCTTGCTTACGCGGACTCGGGCCGCCTGGTTCTAGAAGCAAAAGGGGCCGTGACTCCACGAGACCCCGGATCCAGACCCCTACCCCGAGCCATGTTCCCCCAATCAGCTGGCACTGTTCCCCGACCCCAACCCCAAGATCCCCGCGCCCCAACTCTAGCCCCGCCTCGGACCCCCACGCCACGACCCCTTCAGCCTTCGCCGCGTCCCCTATCCCGACCCCGGCCCCCGCCCCGACCCCGCCCCGGCGGTGCTCACCTTGGCGCAGACCGCGGAGGTGTGCAGGGCGCGCCAAGTGCTAGGCAGCTCTCGGCTACAGGACAGCACCTGTGGAGGGAGGGCGCGTGAGGTGGAAACTAGGGACCCCACCTCCGACTCGCCGGGACCCGCCGCGTCGCCCACTCACCCTTGGCCTCAGCAACCTGCCGCACACGGAGGCCGCCATCTTGGGCCGAGCGGAGCGCAGCGCGTACCACAGCGTGCTGCGGGGTGGGGACGGCTGCGGACGAGACCAAGTCGGAGGTGCAGGGGCGGGGCGGGCCCTCTTCTGGGCGGGGCCGCGAGGTGCTGTGAGCTTTCACTCCCGCCTTCCTCGCATCCCTGTGAATGCTCAGCCTTGTGAGTGCTCAGCCTTGTGAATGCTTATCCCGCCGCTCTTCACTCTGTCACGATTGCTGCTTGCATCGGATTTCAGATCCGGAAATTTGAGGATGCGAAACGTGAGATTTCCTCTTCAGCGCTAGTACGGGGGATGGGCGTGCGGCCCACCGGACCCAGCCCTGCCCAACCACACCCTTGGGGCTCGAAGAGGAGTGAAGCGTTTTCCCAGGTCCTTGGAATGAGGCTGCTGAGTTCTGCCTCCAAATAAAATTCGTAAAAAAAAAAACAGAAAAACCCTCCAGACTCTTAACAAATAAAGGAGAAACATGTTTTGGTTAAAACGTCACCCAGTTCTTCAAGGATGACTAATGCAGTTATGCAAGGGTGGGTTTGCCACATGTGGCCATACTGGTGACTGGCCCTTGGGGAAGGAACATTTTAAGTATGGAGGAAAAGGCCAGAGAGCAAGGAAATTCATGAGAACATTTAAGGGCCTGTAATGCTCAAACCAGTGCGTCGCCACTATAATTGGTATCCAGTAATTATTAATGTCAAACGGAAAAATAGAAACACGGGATATTTTATTTTAGAACTCACCATGGTAATGGGTAAAACACGGGCTCTGGAGTCAGGCCCATGTATAACAATATTTGTATAGTTAAGACTGACTTCTATTATCTATAAAATGGGTCTTAATAATAGTACTACCTTATAGAGCTATTAGGATCGAGAGACTATTTAATAAATGATGGGTTGTGTTTGGTTGAATCACGTGAAGTTGCCAATATTTTGGCCATTCTGGACCTACATCATTCTCCTTAATGGTACAGTACTTGCATACTGCTGCCGGTTCCTGTCAGGGGGAGGATGGGATTACGATCCATGGGGAGGGGAAATGGAAGAAAGGTGGAAATGAATTGCCCATGACCACACTGAGGAGGAGAGACAGACCAACACACAGTCTCTTGACTTCAGTCCAGTCCATTTTCCATGCAAGACTCCTCTGATTACATGAAGGTGGGTTCTCAAAAACCCATAATAAAAGGACAAGGTCTTCCATGTCCACTTCCTCAGAAATGTTTTATTCTTAATTTTTAAAAACTGTAGCCCCAAACTGTTCTGCATATTGAATAAAGGGACATAATGGGGATGAGATGCCCTCCAATCCATAACACTTTGCAAATGTAAGAACTTTCCACTTTTCCTAAGGAATCCTTTTCAACTGACAACATTTATTAAAGTCTTCATAATGTTCAATAATTTTATAATTATTAAGTTTTCATTAATTTACTCCAAGGTGGTGAGGATCATGGGATCTGGCATCTAAATTGCCTGAGTCCAAATCCTGGACCCAATGTTTCCTGGCTATGTAACTGGGGCAAGTGACTGAACCTCCTGAGCCTCAGTTTCCCTCAACTGTAAACTGGGGATAATAATGGTGTTTGTGAAAATTACAGTGTGATGTGCCTGCCAGAGGAAGAGAGCAGTTGTGCATTTTGTTGTTGTTAAATTTTTTTTTTTAAAGATGGGGTTTCACCATGATGGCCAGGTTGGTGTTGAACTCCTGACCTCAGGTGATCCACCCACCTCGGCCTCCCAAAGTGCTAGGATTACATGTGTGAGCCACCGCGCCCGGCCACGTTGTTTTTAATGAGTCTTTGATAGCCACATATCCCATTAGGGAAATGAGCCAGTTATTGAGGCTTCTGTGAGAACTCACAGCAACACCACCCTATCAGAGGAAAGGGGTAGAAGAAAGGAAAACAAGATACTTGGGAGGATCAGAGGCAGGGGTGGCAATGGCACAACACCTACTGGGGCCCAAGGTGGGCAGGGGCTGCATCAAGAAGGCTGTGCTTGGGAATCAAGTTTTGCCCATAAGGCAGTAGGAAATAAAATGGTCAACCTTATGCTTTCCTCTATTCAAGCCATTCTCCCTTATGCCTGAGGTGTCTCTGGAGTTCCAAACCAATCTAGATCTTTCCAAGTGTCACAATGGCCAATTCAGTGGCAGACATTTCTGGGGTTGAATATCCTGTTACCTATCCTTTATGAGCTTTGCTTATACTGTGATTGGGGAAAAGGGGTCATGTCTGTCTTCACATGATTAAAATAGCTTAAAATGACTTTTATACATCAGTATGAATTGTTGGTGTTTTTTTTTTTCAGGGGAAAGCGTGAACCCAGTCCCCCACTACCACAAATTATGCAGTCGAGTTTCCCACATTTGGGGAAATCGCAGGGGTCAGCCAGCACATTCAAAGTGCAATGGATAAGCCTTGCCCTGGGAAAACAACCTTTGTGATCATGGTATGCTCCCCTGCCAGGTAAGTATAGTATGAATTGCTATACTGTTTTAAATCATCAGCAGAAAAATCTGACTGGGGATGTCTTATTTTTCTGTAATTTCCATTTGTTGCTGTTTTGATGCACTTTCCTTCTCCTATCAATTCCATAAAGGAGGTGGTATTTCCAGGCTTCACAGAGCAGAAGATGGAGGCTCACAGACTCGCCCGAGGTTACAGAACTAGTAAACGGTAGCAGGCCTTTTTGCTCCAAAGCATGTGCTCTTTCAGTTTCACTTCCTGGGGGCGAGGGTTCAGACCCATGTTAGGATCAGGAAATGGCCTGGGTTTCTATGGCTTGCTGTAGACAGCTCCCAACTGGCCATCGTGGACTGCCTGGATATTGAGGACTGCCTAGTCAAAGGCCAGGAGCCTGTGACCCCGCGTGAAGGACTCATCTGCACCCTTCCTGGGGCCTAATGCAGGGACAAGGATGTAAGACTGCTTTTTCTCTGACGTGAGCCTTTGACATGAACCAGGAACCAAAAGTTGCTCCTATGCTCTCAAAGCAGAGATTCGTAACCCCAAGTGCATGACAGAGCCCCCTGGGCCCCACACCACCTCTGTGCACTTTTAAAATGCCCCTTAGATGATTTCAATTTGCAATTGGGGGTGAGAACCAGTGTCCTGATCTCAGTTTATTTGGGAGACTCCCAAAATGTATTTGCAGAGCCCCTTTATGGGAGAAGGCTGTTGGATGCCCCTGGAAGATTATGGCAGCTCTCCAAGGGGCATAGCCATAGTCCACGCCTGCCACTCTTGGTTACAAGGGCAGAGGAAGGGAGGAGTGGTCTGCTGGGAGGTCTGGACTTCTTTGAGATGAACATCCAGTTGGGTGCAGTATAGCCACTATGGGTTCACCCAGAGTGCTCAGGGGATACAGCACTGGTTGGGCTGTGGAGACACACTGTGTGAACGGGAGCCCTCAGCCCCACTGTACTTCCAGAGCCTGAAGAGTTTCAGAATCCAGCCTGGGGGCAGTGAGGTGCCATCTCCCTTCCTGTTGGCTGGAAGGTGAGCTGAGATCACTCCGCTCATGGTGGTTCTCTTTGCAACTGACTTATCCTAACTCAGAACTGCTGACACTTTACACTTTGTAAACCTGTGGTTTTTACATTATTCCTCATGATTCTTTTTTTCCTAATAACAACTCATTCACCAGGAAGAATCCCAGAGGCTCTCAGCTCTATTCTGAGAAATAGGTCAAACAACTGAAACCCTATGAGTAAAGCAGGGAGGCGTGTCAAACCAGATGCCAAGACAGCTCAGCCATTTTCCCTGAGAGGTCCCGCTCCATCCCCCTACCCCCGTTCTCCTTCTGTTGAGGCATAAGGGCTGGGTTTGGTGAGTGAGATCCCAAGCTATAACTACTGACGTCAGCTTTGGGGTCCCAAGGATTCACTCTCCTGTTATCAGAGCTGTGGGCAATTAGAAATGCCCAGTGTCACACTGGGACCCTGGGCTAAAAGTCAGAACCTGAAGAATCCAAACCGGTGCTTGGGTAGAGGGGGGCGGACTCAAAAAAGACAGGACTGAGGGATGAGCCTCCTGAGCTCCAGCCCCTGAGACTGCCACTCCCTGGCTCCCAGAAACCGCGAGATCTAGATATAATGGGCTCAGATGAGGAGACAAGGAAAATGTGCTAAGGACCAAGAAGTGCACAGAAAGGCCCCTGAACCCTGCGTGGGCAAGAATGGAGATGTGACTGGCACCAGAGGCTATTCTGAGAGATGTGTCTGCCAGAGTCAGCCAGGGCCAGAGACAGGCAGAAAGGGCCCCCAGGCAGACAGCAGCATGAATGAAGCCATGGCCTCCAAAGTGAGTGTGTGGCGGGGTGAGAGCGTGGTTGACGAAATGACGAGACCAGGACCAAGGTCATCTTGACTCCTGTGCAGCCCTGATTCATCAGTGTTCTTAAAGCTGCACTCTGGTGAAATTCTGTTAGAGTCTTAGAAGAATTCAGGATAGGTTTATGGCCAAATCATTTTATTAGTGACTTAGAGGATTTTCCCTTTTACTGGGCTAATACACCACACCTAAGGAGTTGGAACAGCTACCGGATCAGGTTTATATTATATATATATATAGACTACACACCAGATCAGGTTTATATTATATATATATATATATATATATATATATATAAACAACACCGGATCAGGTTTATATTATATATATATATAGACTACACAACACCAGCCCCACTAGGTACTGTGTTTCAGTAAATTAACATCGGTGAGAAGGTGCTGTTTTACATACCATTAAGAAGGAAAAATGTTAATTCCAAGTTCTCTAAGAAGGAAAAGAAAAAAGGGAAAAAAAGGAAAAATGGCTGCAAATTATCTTAAGGTTCCATTGACTGATTAAAAGATGAACCCTGATCTGACATGTTAAAATGTTTGAGGCTGATGCAGAAGGCAGTTTCCTCTGCACAAGCCTCATGGGTGTGCAGAATGGTGTAGTCATGGAGATGGGTGCCTCACTTGTCCTATGCAGACTAGCTCTTCCGCCACAGGGCAGGCACTGTGTAAGCACCTTCCATTCCTACACAGGTGCCAGTAGGGGGAACTAAGGCTTGGAGAAGCCTAGTAACTTTGCTTAAGGGTCATATAATTAGTAGGAAGCAAGGCCGAGGTTCAGAACCAGGCTGGACATCCAATGTGCTGAAGCAAGCTACACCTCATCTCACAGAAGAGGCGAAGACACTCTTGGTCCTTGTCCCAAGCACTCTTCAGGCCCATTTCCTCCAAGATGGTACTAGCTTGGTTTCACACTTTCATCAGACGGGACCCCTTGTGAGCACTCTGGTGAGCAGCCTGCTGCCCTGTCCACCTTTCTGGGTGGCTCTCTCTGCTAAGCTTGGCTCCAAGAACATGCCTGTCCAGTAGCTCCATGGCAAGTTCTGGGGCTTCTCAGATCTGAGGGTGAGCATTTTGAGCTCCAGATGTACCAGGCAAGTCCTGGGTGTTGTGTTCATTGAAATCCTAAGAGCAGCACTGACTGGAGGGCTGAAAGCAAGGCCCATGCACAGTTCAGACTTGAAACATCGATCCTTCAGAAAGGGTGGGAGGAGGCCGGGCGTGGTGGCTCACACCTGTAATCCCAGCACTTTGGAGGCTGAGGCAGGTGGATTACTTGAGGCCAGGAGGTCAAGACCAGCCTAGCCAACATGGTGAAACCCCATCTCTACTTAAAATACAAACATTATTTGTATTTTTATGATGGTGGATGCCTGTAGTCCCCCCTAATTGGGAGGCTGAGCATCACTGGAACCCAGGAGGTGGAAGGTTGCAGTGAGACCTTGCCACTGCACTGCAGCGCAGCCCAGGCAACAGAGCAGAAAAAAAAAAAAAAAAAAAGGAAAGGTTTTCCTAAACTTATTAGCAAGAGACCAGGTTTGCAGAGAATCAGGCTCCTGGAACACAGAGGCAACAGTTTGGATGTCCTGGGTGCAGCAGGTGTAGCATCCGTAAAATCCAGAAACCCACAGTAGGCAGGGCTGCCAGGCACCTCCAGAAGAGGGACCAGGAAGCCTTTTGTTCAAGAAAGGATTCCAGTCCAGAGGGCTGGTGAGCTCCCGAGAGCTGAAGGCTCCCCTTGCTGTCTGGTGAAAGGAGGACAAGAAACAGGAGCTCTTGGGGAAGGGGCTGGTTTCTCTCTCGTCAAGACCCACAAAGAAAGTGGCTCCAAGCCCTACCCAAGGCCCAGAGAATCAAGCAGAGCTTCTTAGAGCTGGTGAAAGGGCTGGGGTGGGGTTCTGAGGCCCAGTGAGGTCACGGTGGCCCCTGGGAAGGGCCAGGACAGGCAAGGATTCCAGCGGAAGAACTCACAGGGCAGAAGTCCTAAGTCCTTGGCCAAGCCTCTGGCTCGAATGGTGGCAGGTGGGCTGTGGATGGGGTTAAGGAGGACATCAGAGGAGGCGCTGGCACTGACGCAGCTCCCCAGGGGTGAGCCCAGAAGCTGTGGGAGTCTGGAGAGGATGAGAGGAAGAGGTGTAGGACTGGGCATGACAGCACCACCCCTCATCCACTCCAGCTTTGCCCATCCAGGAGTGAGACTGGGGCAGGGGCTTACCTGCTCTAGGCTTCCTTTTCCTCACCGGTGAAATGGGGTGACCATGGAAAGACCTGTTACTGTGAAGGTATTTAGTTTCAATCCCTAGTAACAGCTGAAGAATGGCTCCTGGCTTAAAGAGAGGGAAGAGGATGGCTTTTTTAGTGGGGCATCTCTGCGCTATCTACCATTCCAGATACTGCCTTAAATACCCCTTCCTCAGACAGATGCTGCTCTCTTCTTTGAGAAACAGGAGAATTAAGGCACAGATGGGCAGAACCTGCCCATTACTATCATTTGTGCATTCATTCATTCAACAGACATTTATTAAGCGTCTACAATGTGCCAGGCCCTGGGGACACAGAGCTGGAGAATGTACAGTCCCTGCCCTCAAGGAGCTCACAGTCTGGGGGACACACATGTAAACACATGAGTTACAACGCACTGCGTGAAGTGTGTGGCAGAGGTATAACAAAGTGCTGTGGGGCACAACAGAGCGACCAATGAACTCTTCCTGGGCAGGGGTCAGGGAAGGCTTCACAGATCAGTCAATAAATACGGTGCCATGGGAGTGCCTTGCATACCACTGGCACTTACATCTCGAATGCTGGTCCACTGGAGGCCCTTGGGTTGGGCGGGAGCAAGGCCTACCTCTGCTTTCTCAGGAGAACTTCCCCACCTGTCCTGGGACCACCTGCCTGCCTGGGCCTGTAGTGACTCAGGATGCTGCTCCCACTCCTGGGGCCAGTGACAGAGAGCAGCTGTACAGAGGGCCCACCCCGCGGGATCCTTGACAGGAGCTGAGACAGAATAAACTGCTGCTTGTCTCCCTACCCTGGGGGCTGTTATATTCCTGGTAACATCTCTGAGCTGGTCTGTGAGGTCACTTCCTCTCTTAACACTGTTGAGGAGACTCCAAACCCTCTGTCTTTTGCTTGTCTTCTCATGTCGATTGGGCATCGGCCATTCTCAGGCACCAGGGCACAGCCCCACACGGGTGCCCCATCAGACAGGGCTGCCCACAGCAGCCTCCTACACCTGACCTGGGTTTCTCTGCACTCTCACAGCCGTCTCACCAGCTCAATGAGCTGCTGGATGTTTTTGTTTTGGTTGGACAGGCCGTTCCTGATGTTTTCGAGTAGGCATCTCTTCAATTCAAATATGGCTTCACTGTAGGCCAAGCTCACTGCTGCCATGGGAGGTGCTCCATGCCACAGGCCAGGGATGTGCCAGATGTGCTGCTTCTCAGGATCGCAGAAGGCCAGGCCTGCCAGTGCCCGGAAGCCATCACCCTGTTTCTCCATCTGGGCTGCAGCTCTGCTCAGGTCACCAGGTGGATCCAGGAGCTGTCTCTTGTCTCTTGGCCTGGGGCCAGGAACAGATACATCATGAAGATTCTGGTATACAAACTGGTAGTTGGGCATATGCCCCGTTTTTTCCAGCCTCAGAAATGCATGCAGAATAGCTGCTGGAATGTCCTTGGTTTCAGCTAAGCTGATCACGGTGACATTGCTCAGCCCCATGAGCAGAGTGGCCAAGGAAGCCTCCAGCTCAAACCTATCCCCTGCTGAGGTCAAGGCCCCACCTATCAACCCTCCGGAGTCTATCACCAGGATGTGGTCACAACCTAGGTCCTGGCTGAAGCCCTCGGCCACTGTGATGAGCTGCATGAAGGCTCCTCGAGGACCGCAGCTCTTCCCTGTGGCAAACCGCAGCCCAAACATGGTGTTGAGGAGCGTGGACTTGCCCGTGCACGGCACCCCAAGGGCTGACAGGACCACCAGCCTTGAGCGTCTCTCCAGTCGGATGTGCAGCTCCTTCAGGAGCCCCGTGACCCAGCGGACAGGCATGCTCAGGGTGCTCCCATCGATCAGCTCCAGAGGCAGCCCTGTCAGCAGCAGCTCCGAGGCCAAGCCGGGGAAGTGGGCAAAACGCCTCTGGCCTGCTGGCAGCCTTCCTGCCTCCACAAGGCAGCTCTCAGCCTCATAAAACTGTCCCATCTCCCGCAGGAAGTGTTCCACCCCCAGGGGCTCAGGCCAGAGCGGCTCCCCCAAGTCTGTGGAGCCCCCGTGCTTTGGTCTCAGGGTGAGAAGCATCTCCGGAGGCTGTCTCAGTCGCGGCTGGGCCACCCGCGCCAGGCCCCACTCCATCCACCTCAGGAAGTACTGCTTCTCGCTCAGGGAGGGGCTGCTGATCCCTGAGATGAACTCCTGCACCCCTGAGGAGGGATCATGGCCATTCTGCTGCATTCGAAGTTCTAGCAGCCGCCGCCTCAGCTCAGCCCTGTGTTTCTCGGGGGGGTCCACTGCCCACTGGAGCTGGCAGAACTCCTTCTCCACTTGGGCTGCCTTTCTCCAGGGGTCCCCCTGCAGCCTCAGCTCATCCCTTCGGTAGGCATCCGAGTCCTTGATTTTCCTGGTAATCCTCTCCATCCGGTCTTTCGCCTTCTGACACTCCTCACAGTCTTCGTCGACCTTTAGGCCCAGCTTGCGGGCTGCGTGTGCCATGTCCTCCACAGACTCCCGCCTGCAGGGCGCCCGCAGCACATTCCCGACAATGGCCCGGATCCTCTTCACGAAGCTGTCGCTGTCAGTGCTGCTGACCTTCACCAGGACATGCGAGTGGTCTATTTTCAACACAGGAATTAACTTATTCAGAAATCTCAGGTTTGTGTTACGTTTCCCACGGTAGGGACTCAGGATGAAGTAGTATTTTGTGGTTGACTCCTTCATAGAGTACAGCAATTTGTATTCCTTCTTACTGATATTGTCAGTCAATATAAACACAGCAGAGGAGATTTCTGTCAAGAGCTTAAACTGCAGCCAGTGAGACCCGATGTCACCTCTCAGGTTCAGAAAGGCCACAGGTTCTGGGAAAATGTCCAGGTCCTCCCTTCCGCTGGGAAAAAACCAGGAAATTTCTACCAACCCATCCGAAATCTCCCGGGCATTGGTGCCCAAGTTGAGGTCCCGATGCCAGAAGCAGTCCCACTGCCTGTGGCCCGGGCTGAGGATGGCGTTGAGAAGCTGAGACTTGGAGTTGCTACTGACGTCCATGCGCACGAAGGCGAAGGCGGGCGCCCTGGACAAGACCACGCTGTCTTCCCGGAAGCTCCCCATGCCCCTTGAGGGCTGGGACCACCATGTCCTCACAATGCCCCGCATGGCCCACAGCAGAAATGTATGGTAGTGGTTCTCCGAGTCAGGCAACACGAGTGGGAGTGCAAACTGGCAGAGGGCCATTTTCAACACTATTTCTTGTTGCAGGAAACTGTCTGAGGAGAGCAGCAGGGCACAGAGAAGGTCTAAGGGGTTCACTGGCGTGTCTGGGGTGGGCAGCTCAGAAAAGGAATAAATGTCGGCAGCAAGGTCATCAGCTGGGTCCCAGTAGATGATCTCCTCTTCCATCTGGCTCTCCTTCTCCACAGGCCTGGCATCTGGGAGCACGTCCAGCACCATGGTGGTATTCCTGGCATCAGCATTGAGGGCCTGCAGCTTCCTGAGGAAATTCCAGGGCAAGTCTTTGGGAACCTGAGGGGCCCAGTTCTTCATGCTGTCAAAACTGATCTGCAGAGAGTCCTGGAGGCTGAGTTTCTGGACCTGGTACGTCTCTAGGCCCAAAAGTGACAGCATTTCTTGAAACCTGCTTCTCTCCACTGTGGAAAGAAATGAAGATGTAAGTGCTCACCCTGTGTTTCTGAGCTAGGGGCCAGGGGAGAGCTGGTAAGGGAGAACCCAGCAGGATGGGGAGGACAGTGATGACCCCTTTCAGAGAGCAGGATGCAGGCACAGGAGGCTCAGAGTGCACTCAAGGCTGATCTGAGATCAAGGCAGGGCTGGAACCCTGACATCAAGGTACAATAGGTACCAACCTAACCACAGATATGTGTGACATTAAAAAAAAAAAAGAACAGAAATAGAGAAGCTACATTTAACAACTGGATGAGTTCTTGCAAAAGCCAGATTTCTGGTCTTTCTAGAAACCTGTAAGATCTAACATTGAACTCAAAATTAATTGGCTACAGTGAGCAGCACATGACTCCTAGCAACTCCTAACAGCTGAATGCAGGCCTCATCTCCCTATTGTGTTGCTTCTGTGGGCTACTCAGAGTCACCAAGAAGTTCTCACAGGAGGCATAATCCCTAAACTGCTCCTCTGGCTTTCTAGTTAATGTTTTGTTTTTGTTTTTATTTCTCTCTACAAATAAGTTAGAGAATACTTTAAATGAACTAAAAAGAAATCACTAAGCATAGAAAACAATCATAGCTACACAACCATTTTGCAAACCTGAGATCAATAATACAGGTTTTCTTTCTCTTTTTTTCTTTTTTTACACAGGGTCTCACTCTGTTACCCAGGCTGTAGTGCAGTGGCATGATTTTGGTTCACTGTAGCCTCAACCCCCTGGGCTCAATAGATCCTTCCACCCCTGCCTCCCCAGTAGCTGGGCTACAGGTGTGTGCCACCACACCTGGCGTAACCCTTTTTTTTTTTTTTTTTTGTAGAGAAGGGTTTTCACCGTGTTGCCTAGGCTGGCCTCAAACCCAAACTCAAGCAATCCACCTGCCTAGGCCTCTCAAAGTGCTGGGATTATAGGTGTAAGCCATGGTACCTGGCTATAGTGTAGCTTTTAATTTTAAATGTATTAAAATATTCATTGCAGACTATTAGTAAGGGAGCACTTATTTGTGCAGATACTCAAGTATCACCCTATAGAATGGAAAATCTTACAAGCTAGAAGCTTGGAGCAGTATTGCTACCTCTGAAGGTTCCATCCACCATCGCAGGTCTTGATCCAGCACCTTGCTAATGTTCATGCTGCATATAATTAGTATTAAAATTTGTTGTTGTTGTTTGAGACAGTGTCTCACTCTGTCACCCAGGCTGGAGTGCAGTGGTATGTTCACAGCTCACTCTAGCCTTGACCTCCCAGGCTCAAGTGATCCACCCACCTTAGCCTCTGAGGAGCTGGGACTACAGGTCCACACTATGCTTGGCTAGCTTTTTATGATTTGTAGAGACGGGATTTTGCTATGTTGCCTAGGCTGGTCTTGAACTCTCTGGCTCAAGTGATCTGCCTGCCTCTGCCTCCCAAAGTGCTGGAATTATAGGAGTGAACCACTGCATGCCCGGTCACTTTAAATATTAATGCATGAAACAAATACAAATTCTACTCCCCTGCAGGCTTTTTTCCAGTTCCTTTCTCAAGAGAGGAGGCAACGTGTCTGATGCTGCTTTACATGCTTAGATAAACCATGAAAGGAAACACTGGGTGACCCAGCCCTCTGCCTGTTTCCCAAGAAGGTAAAGTGATGGATTCAGGACCACTTCCCATACGACCAGCAGGAGTCATAGTGCTGGACACTGGGCTCAGAGAGTTCCACAGGCAGTGCGGCCACAGGACTGCCCCACAGAACACAGGGGACCTATGAACTTGTTACAAAAACAAAAGAACTGCATGGGAAGAGTCACACTGTAGCAAAACAAGTGCTACTCAAGTACCCCAGCTTTGCCTGAATGAAACCAGTAACACTGTTTTTCTTGTTCAGACATGGAACAACTTTTTTTTTTTTAAGTAGCATGGTAGTAAAAGGCAATGAGGAAAAGACAAAGAAAACACTCCTGCCCAGTGTGTGGCCCTTGGCAGGCTGTTTGGAAGCTTTAGGCCCAGGATCTTGATCTGCAAATGAAGGCGCTGGACCAGATAAATGGTTTCCAAACCGGGCCGTACATTAGAGTCACTCCAGGAACTTGTTAAAAAATGAAACATCTCTGGGTTTCACCTCCAAACATGCTAACTTATTACAGGTAGTGAGTGAGTATGTTGGGTGGTGGGGCGCCTGGGTACTCTACATGGTTAGCAAGCTTCCCAGGGCTTTTTTTTTTTTTTTTTTTTGCAATATAATTAACGATGTATGAAGGGTTAATGAAGTAGGGCATCCTAAACCTGAGTGCTCTGCCTCCCCAGGTGACTTGATACAGTCAGGTGGGGGAACTGCCGGTCTAGATGACAACCCCCTTTCACAAAACAGAGAGGAAAGGCAGAGAAAATGCTTACCTGTTGGAAAATCATTGTCCTGAGCCTCATTTGTACCATCTATGGAAAAAGCAATGGAAAATGAAGTGTCAATCAAATAATGCACCCTTGGCTGACACAAATTAATTGAATCTAAACCTAGAACCCTCCTTTCTCACCAAGATGGCAACTTCTCCCAAATGTTCTAAATATAAAATCCCGGTTATCTGTCACTTTACCCACTGCCTCTCTCCCCAATCCAATCTGTTTGCCAAATCCTGTAGTTTCTACCTCCATAACGGAACTCGCAATCATCTCCTTCCATTTCTCTCCATTCCAAATCTAGAAGAAAAAAGAAACCACATACATTTAGTTTCATCAGCAAGTTAGCACCTTTCTGTCAAAAATGTCAGTTGCTCATGCCTGTAACCCCAGCTCTTTGGGAGGCTGACACAGGAGTGCTTGAGTCCAAGAGTTTGAGACCAGCCTGGGCAACAAAGCAAGACCCTGTGTCTACGAAGACTTTTTTTAAAAAAATTAGGCCAGGCGTGGTGGCTCATGCCTGTAATCCCAGCACTTTGGGAGGCTAAGGTCAGGAGTTTGAGACCAGCCAGCCTGGCCAACATGGTGAAACCCTGTCTCCATTAAAAAAAAAAACAAAAATTAGCTGGGCATGGTGCCACATGCCTGTAATTCCAGCTACTCGGGAGGCTGAGACGCAAGAATCGCATGAACCCAGGAGGCGGAGATTGCAGTGAACTGAGATCGTGCCACTGGACTCAAGCCTGGGTGACAGAATGAGGCTGTCTTAAAAACAAACTAACAAACAAAAAGTAACTGGGCATGGTGCCAGGAGCCTGTGGTCTCAGCTGAGGCTGAGGCAGGAGGATTACTTGAGCCTGGGGGTTCAAAGCTGCAGTGAGCTGTGATTCCAGCCTGGGCATCAGAGCAAGATCCTGTTTCAAAAAGAAAAAAACATCAAAAGAAAAAAAAAAAAGTCAAGTGACAATACGGTGGCTGATGTTTTAGTGCTGTTATTGGTTTTAGTTTTTCCTATGTAAATGTAATGTTTTCCCAGCAAAAAATACATCACAAGGTAGTAGTAATAGCTACACACAAGACACAGATTTGCTCTAGGATATATCTTTATAGAATTTTCTAAACTTTGGGAAAATAAAACAAGAATAACCACAAAACGTATATAGATTAACCTTTGCTTTTAGAAACAATTTAAAATGTGAGTTGACAGAAATTCCTTGACTAGTTAAAAATTCACTACCTCTTATCAATGTTATTTGTATTCCAGCATAAGGACTTTTTGTAATCACTTAAAATTAAAATGTACTTCAGAGCACAAATACACAGGGGTGAGGTACAGGGGAAGAGAAAGTGGGGAGGAGTTGTGACTTACAAGTAAACTGTTATTTGTCCAAAGTCTCCAAACATCATGAAGTGTCCATCAACATTAATATCTTAATTATAGAATGTGTTTAATGTAGTGCTAGTCAGACATTTACATATGAACGAAGACCTAAAACTCTCTAGATCTGCTTGCAAGCACGTAACATAAAGGAGAGAACAAGAGGCTTGGGAAGGCAGGAACAAGACTTCTCAGTGCATGTTTTGATGATTTTCACTTTAATCCAAGTATAAGTAACACCTGGGTTCCAAAATGTTTATTTTTAAAACTTTATAAATGAAGATTCAGATGTTTTCAGATTTATGTTTTCTCATGACTTCCATGTAATCAGGTAGATAAACCTAACATTTCAAACTGTCTTCTCTGATGATGTCTCTGGGAGATGGACATGTGAAAAGCAGAAAAGAGAAAAAGGGAAAAAGAAAATGGGGTCCAGGAAGCATGAGAAGATCAGAAGGCAAAAGATCTATACACATCAACCACAATGTCAAGTAGTCCAAAGATTACTTTATTCAAGTGAGGAAAAGACACCAGAACAAATTTTCCAAGGAATCCAAAATGCCACATGAGGAAAGAAAATGGTTAGAGAAGAGAATGGCAAAGTCTAAAGATGCCAGACATACAGCTGGGGTGGTTTCCAGAGTAGTTTTAAGCTGGAGTCAGGAGTAACCTCCAGACCCAGAGGAAAAAGGGCCTTCCTTGGTTGGGGGTGGGAAATAGCCCTGAGATGGATTTTACAGGTGGATGAGGTCAAAGATGCACAAAGTAGCCAAAGACTAAGGGTACCAAACTAAGGAAACCACTGACTAGGGTTGGGAGAGCCTGATGTTCTGTGGCCATCAGCAGACTGTGGGACATGCGGAAGAGGAAGCAGCACGGCTCCGGGCAAAGACACAAAGCAGCAAACATGGGGGGCCAGTGAGGACTTAGCTCCATGAGCCAAGGTCTCCACGATACTTCACGCTGGGCAGGAACTGACCTAAGGATGAGATAAGCTCTGACTCAGTGGGAGTACTGGGCTCATATGGAACAGGAGGACAGAGTATAGGCCAGGCCCTACCACCACAGTGACCCTAGGAAGAACTGTTATCAGCCCTTTGTTGGAGAACTCCAAGTAAGGCAATTAAAACCATTTTCAGGCCAGGTGGGGTGGCTCATGTCTGTAATCACAGCACTTTGGGAGGGCAAGGCGGGAGGATCGCTTGAGTTCAGGAGTTTGAGACCAGCCTGGGCACAAAAGTGAGAGCACGTCTCTACAAAAAATTTTTTAAAAAATTAGTTGGGAGCAGTGGCTCACACCTGTAGTCTCAGCTACCCGGCAGGAGAATCCCTTGAGCCCAGGAGGTCAAGGCTGCAGTGAGCTACAACGGCCGCCACTGCACTCCAGCCTGAGTGGAGTGACACAAAAACAGAATGAGCTATGAAGTAGAATCCTCAGAATTATGTAAGATAAATACATTCTATAGTGTGATTATATAAAGTATAAACCAGGCAAAACTAATCTATCCTTTTAGAAGTCAGGAATACTGACAGACGAGAGGTGAAGTGACTAGAAGGAGGGGCATGGGTTTTCTTCAGCTTTCTGATATGGTTTCTGGCTTGCATTGGTAAGTTCATGTTTGTGAAAATTTCTCAAGCTATTAATTTGAGTGCTTTTCTGAATGTATAGTGTACTGTTTTTTTTTTTTTTTTTTCTTAAGACACTCTGTCGCCCAGGCTGGAGTACAGTGGTGTAATCTCGGCTCTCTGCAACCTCCACTCCCAGGCTCAAGCAATTCTTCTGCCTCAGCTTCCCAAGTAACTAAGACTACAATCACCTACCACTAACCCAGCTAATTGTTGTGTTTTTAGTGATGGAGTTTCACCACATTGGTCAGGCTGGTCTCGAACGCCTGTCCTCCAGTGATCTGCCTGCCTTGGCCTCCCATAGTGCTGGGATTATATGCATGAGCCACTGCACCTGTCCTGTATAGTATACTTTAATACAACTTGTTTTTAATCCTATAGGCTTAAAACCTTGCTTTAAGTCTTTAAAATGAAGCATATCGCTGGGCCCTGTGGCTCACACCTGTAATTCCAGGGAGGCAGAGGATAGCTTGAGTCCAGGAGTTCGAGACCTGCCTGGGCAATATAGCGAGACCCCATTCTCCACAAAAAGGAAAAAAACAAAAAGACAAAAAAAAAAAAGCGTCAAATGAAGCATATCCTCAAGAGAAACTCATGTAATTCATGAAGAACTGTAAAAAATAACCACTGGAGGTTTATTCAGCAGAGAGATATACAGAGATCAAAGTCTGGGGAAGAACCAGAGTGTCTCTGTGCCTCAGTTTCCTCAAATGAAACAGGGATTGAAAAGTATCTTAGAGGTTATTGTTAAAATTAACTAAGACAACCTAGCTCACAATAAGCATCCAATGAGGCCATTCCCTCTCCTCACCCCATCCCCATGCTTTTCTTTCCCGTTTGTCTAGAGCAATGCTCTCCAAGGGAACCTCCCAAGATGAAGTTCTCCATCTGCAATGTTCAAGCCATAGCTGCTCGCCAGGCAGGCTGCTGAGCAAATACAGCTAGAGTACTTAGGAACTGAAGTTTTAATTCTGTTGAATCTTAAACAATGTGCCTAGTGGCTACTATGTTGAACAGCATAATTCTAGATGTGGAGAAACTCAAGGGCTCTGGGCAATTACCGCTCGATCCCAATTCTGCTATCAGCCTTGACCCACTGGCCAATCATCCCCACGGTGTCCACCTCCAGAATTCAAGTTCCATGAAGGGCTTTGGGCCTTCTCATTTACAATTGTTTACAATATCCCAGGGCCTACAACAATGCCAGTACATGGTAAGTACTCAAAAAATATTTGTTTGAATAAATAAAAATAGTTATTTTTTTCTACAGAGACAGTGTCTCACTACGCTGTGCAGGCTAGTCTCAAACTCCTGGTTTCAAGCAATCCTCTTGCCTTGGCCCCCAAAGTGCTGGGATTACAGGTGTGAGCCACTGTATCCAGCCTGAAATAAAACTTGATTAACCAAAACTTATTTGCATATTTTTGTGAATTTTTGTTTTTGTGTAACACTATTACTATCCAATAGAACACATTCTTTGCTTTTTTTGGCAGTTAAAACAGGTTTTTTTGGGTTTTTTTTGTTTTTTTTTAGCACATTCATTTAAAGAAGAGCCTAATTTATAAAAGATATATGTAAAATGAGTTACTGGCTGGGCATGGTGGTGCATGCCTGTAATCTCAGCTACTTGGGAGGCTGAGGATGGAGAATCACTTGAACCTGGGAGGTGAAAGTTGCAGTGAGCCGAGATTGAGCCACTACACTCCAGCCTGGGCAACGAGGGTGAAACTCGGTCTCAAACATAAAATATAAAACAAAATAAAATGAGATAGTAAGAGAACTCAGGATATCTGGTGTGTGGCCACCATACCTTAAAGGTGAATTTAGAAAGGGTGGTGTGACAGCCCCACCCCCAAATCCTCATAGAAAGAAAAACCAGCCTACATGGATCATAACCAGGAAGACTACAAGCCCCAGTGTGTCTGCGACAATCCCAATTTATACCTGTTTTCCCAACATTACATCCCTTTCATTCTTAGAAGTGCCCTGGTTAGAAGATAGACTATACAGTCACCTTAACTATGACCTACAATGGCAGTTATACTAAAACTGGGATAATGTGTTTCTGTTAAATTGTGTGATAATCATCTGTTTAACTGAATCCTGGGAACACTTACTCCATTTTCTAGAATAAAGTGTTCCCCACAAAACAAACAAAAACCCTATTTTGAATATAAGAGGAATGCGTAAAAGACCCTGAGATGGAATCTTCTTGTAAAAGGAAAAATAAAAGGCAAAGCTTTAAGCTTATTTTTGAGGTGCACAATCCCAAGTCCAGGGAGGGGCTGGAACCCCGAATCCCAAGGGGATAGAAGAAGTACTTCAGCTCTAGAATGGGACCACATCCAATTCATCCAACTTTTACCTGCAATGGCCACAGCTGTCCGTCTTTCTGATGCTTTTATTTCTGGGGCTACTTCTCCCAAATCTGAATGCCTGAAACAATTTCAGAAGAAAATTATAATTAAAATAATGAAATACCACTTTCATCTATCAAACTGGCCGCATGTAAAATCTCTTGGAGAGCTTTTAAAAACTATAAACCCTGGGTCACACCCCAGATCCATGAAACCAGAATCTCTGGGAGCTGGTCCTGGGTATCACTGCTTTTAAAAGTACCCTCAATGATTCTGATGTGCAGCCACAGTTGAGAAACATTGGTCTAGGAAACCAGCGCTCTCCAAACTGCTGGCCAGAGCACAAATACAGCCATTCAGAAAGACAGAAAAATATACATACCCTTTGCCCAGTAATTCCACTTCTATCCTAAGGAAATAATTAAGATTTAGTTACAAAGATGTTGATGCCAGCTTTATATATAATAGCGAAAAACTGATGCCTTTTAAAATCAAGGTGCAATAACGGAATTATGGTCTTATTCTGCAGCCATTACAAAATATGCTATGGATTTCTTTTGTGGACAAAAACATGTTGTATGAGATGTTATGGAAAGATGCTAATATGTTAATTAGTCGGGGGAAAGTCAAGCTACAGAAATGTATACACAGTATAATTACAATTTAATAAAATTGTATATATTTACCTATAGGTATATATACAGAAATCTAGAAAGATGTTCACCTAAAGTTAACACTGTGGTCTGGAAGGGGTGATCCTGAATTATTTTAAGTAGCTATGATAACTGTAGTCTAATTAATAAACTATTTTAGGCCCTGTGTGGTGGCTCACACCTGCAATCCCAATACTTTGGAAGGCCAAGGCAGGTGGATAACCTGAGGTCAGGAGCTCAAGACTAGCCTGGCCAACACGGTGAAACTCTGTCTCTACTAAAAATACAGAAATTAGCCAGGTGTGGTGGCAGGCGGCTGTAATCCCAGAGGCTAAAGCAAGGGAATCACTTGAACCCAGGAGGCGGAGTTGCAGTGAGCCGAGATTATTGCACCACTGCACTCCAGCCTGGGTGACAAGAATGGAACTCCGTCTCAAGAAAAAACCAAAGAATACTTTAGATGTATCATAGGAATGAGCAAATGAGTAAATGTACTGACTGTGTCAGAAGCCAGGGTGCTAACTAACTTTTGAAGAAAGGATGTACAAACACAGAATGGAGAGTTACAGCAGAACTTGCAGAGGCGCAACGGAACTGGAGCCACTCATGTGAACCGTGATTTCTATATGCATGCTATGTGCATGTGTGTGTATGTGTGTAGATGCAGGTGTGCTTCTTCAGTGCCTCCTGGGTACTGAAGATGTAGGTGTGTAGATGTAGGTCTTCACTCTAGACTATCTCTGTATGAGTGTACTTATACATCTATTTCCTAACTGTCCATGAAAAGGGCCAAAAAGCAAAGACACTGTTGTGGCAATGGACATGCCTAGCCCCCTTTAATACCTTCCACACTAAAAGAAACAAGGACTCCTTGGAGATCCTGAATGATGGCTAGGGCAAGGAAAGAAAAGGAGGAGCCTGAGCATCTTATTTCAGAAAGTCAGGAAATGCTCGAAAACGTGATGGGCCCAGGAGCCAGCCTGAGGAACTATCACTGGCCAAATCTAGGACAATGTGAGCACAAACATAAACACAGTAATTGATTTAAAACCATCGTAAACCAGCGTTAGTGAGTTCACATGGATAATACGTGGGAAGAAAGAGAAGGCTCTCTTGCTCACGTCAGAACGTGATGCTGCAGTCAGAACAGTATCTATCATTTTAGAGCAGGGTGCAGTGCTCGCACCCTGCATTTTGGGAGGCTGAAGCGGGAGGATCACTTGAGCCCAGGAGTTCAAGACTAGCCTGGGCAAAATGGCAAAACCTTGTTTCAACAAAAAATAAAAAATTAGCTGGGTGTGGTGGCACACACCTGTAGTCCCAGCTACTTGGGAGGCTGAGGTGGGAGGACAGATTGTGCCCAGGAGGTTGAGGCTACAGTGAGCTGAGATTACGCCACTGCATTCCAGTCTGGGTGACAGAGCAAGGCCCTGACTCAAAAAACATCATGTTGCAATCATCATAGTCAAGGCTGGTTCAAGCAAGAACAAACATCAATGAATGTTCACTATAAAGAAAAATATTGATGAACAACATATTTGTCCAGTCTTAAAATGTCTCCTTATAGACTGCTTATTAGGTACCAGAGAGAAAAAAAAAATCCAATAATTGAACAATGAACAGCTTGGATAACACTCTTAACTGGGTGATCAAAATGAGCCTCAACAATGGGGACAGATGGCCATCATGTGCCCTGAGCTGTGGTACCCTGAGCAAGGACATATCACCTATGCAGTGTTCTGGTTGAGAAGGCAAAGCACTCATCTAGTCATGATGACAACTCCAAAATGAGGGACGTCGTGCTTGAGGTGGAGAACTGTATTATCCCAGAGTGTGACAGTAATAAAAGGTAAGAAAGACTGACTAAATGCTCTAGATTAAAGGACACTAGAGAACCGTGGACACCAAACACAACACTTCACTCTAGACTAGATCCTAACCTACAAGGAATTGACAAAATGGAAATATGAGTGCGGTCAATGTTAAATTTACTGATGTTTTTATTAATTAAAAAAACACACCTAAAGGTCTCACACCTATAACCCCAGCACTTTGGGAGGCCAAGGCAGGAGGTGCATTTGAGTCTAGGAGTGCAAGACCAGCCTGGCAACACAAGGAGTTCTACAAATAATTTAAACATTAGCTGGGCATGGTGGTATGCACCTGTGACCCAAGCTACCTGGGAGGCTGAGGCAGGAAGACTGCCTGAGCCTGGGCCCAGCAGGTCAAGACTGCAGTGAGCCATGATCATGCCAATGCACTCCAGCCTGAGCAAAAGAGCGAGATCCTGTCTCAAAAAATAAATAAACAAAATAAAAGAGAGACTATTCTTAGGAAATAGATACTGAAGGATTTGGAGACAAAATATATGATGATGTGTGCAACTTACTGTCTGCTGCAGACTGAATGTTTATCTCATCGCAACAATCACATGTTGAAATCCTAACCACTCCCTTGCTATCTGGAGGTAGGGCTTTGGAAAGTGATTAGACCGTCAGGGTAGAGCCCTCATGAATACGATTAATGCCTTTATTAAAGAGACCACAGAGAGCCCTTGCACCACAGGAGGACACAGCAAGAAGATGCTATAAGAAAGGTGCCCTCGCCAGATGACACCATGATGATCTTGGACTTCTCCAGAACTGTGAGAGATCAATTTCTATTTATAAACCACCCAATCTGTGGGTTTTTTTTTTTTTTTTTGAGATGGAGTCTTACTCTGTCACCCACGCTGGAGTAGAATGGCACAATGTTGGCTCACTACAACCTCCACCTCCCAGGTTCAAGCGATTCTCCTGCCCCAGCATCCTGAGTAGCTGGGATTACAGGCACACACCACCATGCTCAGATATCTTTTGTATTTTTAGTAGAGATGGGGTTTCACCATGTTGGCCAGGCTGGTCTTGAACTCCTGGCCTGAAGTGATTCACCTGCCTCGGCCTCCCAAAGTGCTGGGATTACAGGCATGAGCCACCTCCCCCAGCCCAGTCGATTCTATTGTTTAATCATGTCAATGAACTACTTAAAGCACTTCATGGCCAGGTGCAGTGGCTTGCACCTGTAATTCCAGCACTTTGGGAGGCTAAGTCAGGTAGGTCCCTTGAGCCCAAGAGTTCAAAACCAGCCTGGGCAACATAGCGAAACCCCATCTCTACAAAAAATACCAAAAAAAAAAAAAAAAAAAAAAAAAGCCAGGTTCCGCACCTCACACCAGAAAAACCCGCCGGGGAAACATCGCCAAACCCCATCTACACAAAAAAAACCAAAAAAAAAAAAAAAAAAAAAAAAAAAAGCCAGGTGCAGCAGCTCACACCTGTAATCCCAGCACTTTGGGAGGCTGAGGCAGGAGGATCATTTGAGGTCAGGAGTTTGAGATCAGACTGGCCAACATGGGGAAACCCAGTCTCTACTAAAAATGTAAAAATTAGCTGAACGTGGGCCAGGCGCAGTGACTCACACCTGTAATCCCAGCACTTTGGGAGGCCAATGTGGGCGGATCACAAGGTCAAGAGATCCAGACCACCCTGGCCAACATGGTGAAACCTTGTCTCTACTAAAAATACAAAAATTAGCTGGGCATAGTGGCACACGCCTGTAGTCCTAGCTACTCATGAAGCTGAGGCAGAAGAATCGCTTGAACCCAGGAGGTGGAGGGGACAGTGAGTCAAGACCAAGCCACTGCACTCCAGTCTGGCAACAGAGCAAGACTCCCTCTTAAAAAAAAAAAAATTAGCTGAATGCAGTGGCATGTGCCTGTAGTCCCAGCTACTCAGGAGGCTGAGGCAGGAGAATAGCTTGAACCCAGGAGGCAGAGGTTGCAGTGAGCCAATACTGCGCCACTGCACTCCAGCCTGGGCGACCGTGCGAGACTCCATCTCAAAAAGAAAAAAATTAGCCAGGAGTGGTAGCGTATACCTGTAGTCCCAGCTCCTTGGGAGTCAAAGATGGGAGGATTACCTGAGCCTGGGAAGTTGAGGCTGCAGTGAGCCGTGATCACACCACTGCACTCCAGCCTGAGATGCACAAATCATGGGTTGTGGCTCCAGTGCCACTCTCAAAACCCCTAGGTTACAAGTGGAGTCAGAGTCAAGCCTTGCAGGAGAGGACACCATCATTATCTTACATCTGTGTGATGTTTTAAAATTTACAACTGTATTCTGCACACATCTTTTAATACTTGGACTGAATTGTGTTCTCACAAAATTCATATATTGGACCCTAACTCCAATGTGACTGAATTTGGACACAGGGTCTCTAGGTAATGAAGGTTAAATGAGGTTATAGGGGTGGGTCCCTAGTGTGGTGGGGATGGTGTTACTCCTTCCCTGCAGACCCACAGAGAAAAGGCCATGTGAGCGTCCAGCAGCTGTCTACACTTGGGGAAGCAGGCCCTCACCAGACACAGAATCTGCCAGTTTCTTGCTCTGGGAACTCCAGCCTCCAAAACTGTGAGAAAATAAACTTCTGTTCTTCAAGCCCCCAGTTGGTGGTATTTTGTTATAAGACCCCAGCAGACTGGATGATACCCAAAACTATTCTGCAAGGTGAAAGCATGGCTCAGAGGGGTTGGGTCAAGGGATTTGCCTAATATTACCAAACCAGCACTCACAGAGCCAGAACCCAAATATGAATCTTCTAGCTCATTATTTTTGAGTCTCAGACAGATTTTAGGTAACTTATAATTTATAGCCAGTAATTTCATTTCATTTTATTATAACTTTTTTTGAGATGGAGTCTCACTCCGTCAGACTGGAGTGCAGTGGTGTGGTCTTGGCTCACTGCAAACTCCACCTCCCAGGGTCAAGTGATTCTCGTGCCTCAACCTCTGGAGTAGCTGGGACTACAAGCATGTGCCACCACACCCAGCTGATTTTTGTATTTTCATTAGAGATAGGGTTTCACCATGTTAGCCAGGCTGGTCTCAAACTCCTGGCCCAAAGTGATTCACCTGCCTTGGCCTCCCGAAGTGCTGGGATTACAGGCAAGAGCCACTGTGCCCTACAGCCAGTAATTTTAAAAAATAACACCAGCCAATCTGTCAACTCTGGCTCCAGCCCACTTCTAAGATTTGCTGAGTTTCCTGTCTGTACAACAGGCAGAGCCGGACCAAGATGGCAGAGAACAGCACTTCCAATGGCCCTACACAGGGCAAGGGAGCTCTCCACAATGCAGTTTTTGAAAATTACCAGTATCACTATATATTTTTTCTGATTCCAAAAATAAGATACAGAAGAGTAAATACAAAATAAATACAATGAAAAATACAAAAGAGTATCATAAAAATGCTTTCCTGTCACATTTGAAAATTATGTTAATGTGTCCTGTCTTCCTCTTAATCTACTCCCATTGCTCTAGCCCATTCTGCTAACAGAAGAGTAGTGCATTCGTGTGCCCCAATTTATTCCCTGATGATCAATGGCTGTTTAGTTTCATCTTCTCCTGGACCCCACCCTGGCCCTTAATTACCATATTTACTATACACACCCTACTTCCCTATTAACTTATAATCATGACCCTTTCCCCATATCCTTCACAATGCTGAAAAACATTCTACTTTTGTTACTGGATGCAATTTTTAAAATTCTCTTGGTATTCAGAATACAGTCAGAACACAGGAAATAGCCAAGGCCCTTGAGCCCCCAGTGTGTGGTATCAGACACTGTCCAGAGGCCACCTGCAGCAGCTGCTCACCTTCCCTCCTCCAGGCACTTCCCCACACACACATCTCTCCAGGGCAGGGGTGACCTGATCCACCCTCAGGGTCCAGGGTGTCCACAGCTCCTTCTCACTAAGTTAGCAAATGGACTGGCTGGTTTGTTGTCTGGCAGAGAGAATACGCCCCTGACCAACACCAGGGCAGACATGTCATAAATGGTATGTGGCTGAACCCTACTTCCGGCAGGGCTGCTGATGGCCCACTGCTCATTCTAGAGGCATCTGTCTTGCTATCTAGCCACAGAAGACAGTGCAGAGTTAACTTTCCTTGTCTTCTCATTTTTCCTTTTTCATTTCCTTCTTCTTCTTCTTTTTTTTTTTTTTTCTGACTGCCCAACAGAATTATCTTAGGAGCTTTTCTGCTAAAGCCTACAGATTCTGATTTAGCCAACCTGGGTGTTCAGTACATAAGAAATTATTGGCTAGGGAAAGTCACACCTTTGTTTTTCTGTTGACCTACCTCAGAATCTGGCACTCCCTGGACAGTCCATCCATGCCCAGAATAGATAGGGCAAACCACCTGGGCAGAACCCAAGTTTTGTTCTAGATCAATCACTAATTTCTAGCAGCAAACCTGGTTCCTCTGCTGGGTGGTGCCCATAAAACAAGACGGCATAGGAAAACGATTCTGGACAAGGTTAGCACTAGACAAACAGCGGTACAATTACTCATCATATTATAATCAACAATATATTATTAAATGTGGAGTCTTAATTAGGGAAAAGGAGTCAGGCTGGTGGGGCCAAGGAAAAGCAAAGAAAAAGCAGTTAAGCCGTAAATTTGCCTTTCTGCATGGTTCAGGACACATAATCCTCTCGTGTAAATAAGTCACAATCTTCCTGCGCCCAGCTATCAGACCTTCGCCTGATAGAAAAATGCAAATTAGCTCACTGCAACCTTGGCATTATCAGTACTGCATATAGCTCTCTCCAGAACACAGCACAAGTACCATCCTTATAAAATCCACAGCAAGCCTTTGTCACTCACAGTCAGCTCCTCTCTTGCTGACTTGCCCACTGCTTTCTTGCAACATATTTGCATACTTGTGATTCTCCTGGCTCAGCCATCCAAGTAGCTGGGATTACAGCATGCACTACCACTCCTGGCCACTTTTTGTATTTTTTTTCACCTGAGACAGAGTCTTGCTCTGTCTCCCAGGCTGGAGTGCAGTGGTGCAATCTCGGCTCACTGCAACCTCCACCTTCTGGGTTCAAGTGATTCTCCTGCCTCAGCCTCCCGAGTAGCTGGGATTACAGGTGTGTGCCACCAGGCCTGGCTAATTTTTGTATTTTTAGTAAAGATGGGGTTTCACTATGTTGGCCAGGCTGGTCTTGAACTCCTGACCTCGTGATCAGGCCTGCCTTGGCCTCCCAAGGGCTGGGATTACAGGTATGAGCCACTGTACCCAGGCTACTTTTTGTACTTTTTTTTCACTCATATTTGGCTCTTTTTGTATTTTTTATAGAGACGGGGTTTTGTTATGTAGCCCAGGCTGATCTCAAACTCCTGGGCTGATGCAATCTTCCTGCCTTGGCTTCCCAAAGTGCTGAGAATACAGGTGTGAGCTATTGTGCCCAGGCTTTTTTTTTTTTTTTTAACTCACTGGTTTGTGGTACCTTTGACAGAGACCACAGGAAACTAATACAGTCTACGTGTGGCTTGACAGCTACACCAACTTCCACCTCTGTCTTCATATGGCTTTCTCCCCTCTGTGTATCTGTCTCTCTGGGTCTCTTCTCTACTTCTTGTAAGAATATCAGTCTTATTATATGTGAACTCACCCTAAACCACTGTGAACTCATTTTAACTAATCACATATGAGTTTTTAGAACCATATTCTATTTCCAAAAAAGATCACAACCATGGGCACTGGGAGTTAGGATGTCAACATTCCTTCTTGGGGGACACAATTCAACACACGATAATATCTAAGCCAAAAATAGAGTGACTACATGTTTAGGAAAAACTAAAACTCCCTGAAGAAAAAAAGGAGAAATAAAGTCTTTCTCAGACAAGTAAAATTGAGGGAATGTATCACCACTAGATTCGGCCTACAGGAAGTAGGGATATGCTAAGGGAATGCTAAAAAGCAAACAAATGATATCTGCCACCATGAAAAAACATGAAAGTAAAACCGGGCATTCCAGCCTGGGCAAGTGAACAAGACCCCTATCTCTACAAAAACATAAAATAAAGCGAGGTATGATGGCTCATATCTATAATCCCAGCACTTTGGGAGGCCAATGTGGAGGATCCCTTCAGTCCAGGAGTTTGACAGTGGCCTGGGCAACATAGCAAGATGTCGTCTCTCCAAAAATAATTTTTTTTTAAAAAAGCCAGGTGTGGCCAGACATAGTGGCTCACACCTGTAATCCCAGCACTTTGGGAGGCTGAGGCAGGCAGATCACAAGGTCGAAGTTTGAGACCAGCCTGACCAACATGGTGGGGAAAAAAAAAAAAGCCAGGTGTGGTGGTAGGCAGGTACCTGTAGTCCCAGTTACTCAGGAGGCTGAGGTGAGAGGATCACCTGAGCCCTGGAAGGTCAAGTCTGCAGTGAGCCATGATTGCACTGCTGCACTTGAGCCTAGGGGATACAGCATGATTCCATCTCAAAAGAAAAAATATACATATTTTTCCTAAAGTAAAATAAAATTTAAAAAATTAGCTGGGCATGGTGGCATGCACCTGTAGTCCCAGCTTCTCAGGAGGCTAAGGTGGGAGGATTGCTTGAGCCTGGGATATCCAGGCTGCAGTAAACTGTGACTGCACCATTGTGCTCCAACTAAATGAAGTAAAATGAGACCCAATTCTACGTTGTCTACAAGAAACTCACTTCACCTATAAAGACACATACGGACTGAAAGTAAAAGGACAAAACGCCACGTGCGGTGGCTCATGCCTATAATCCCAGCACTTTGGGAGGCCAAGGTAGGCAGATCACTTGAGGTGAGGAGTTAAAGACCAGCCTGGCCAACATGGTGAAACCTCATCTCTACTAAAAATACAAAACCTAGCCAGGTGTGGTGGCACATGCCTGTAATCTCAGCTACTCGGGAGGCTGAGGCAGGAGAATCAGTTGAACCTGGGAGGCAGAGATTGCAGTGTAAGTTGAGATCACGCCACTGCACTCCAGCCTAGGCAACACAGGGAGACTCCACCTCATACAAAAAGAAAAGAAAGTAAAGGGACAAAAAAAATGTTCCATGCAAATGGAAACCAAAAGTATGCAGGAGTAGCTGTACTTATATTAGACAAAGTAGACTTTACATGAAAAAACATAAAGACAAAGAAGGTAAGGATCAATTCAGCAAGAGGATATAACAATTGTAAATATATATATATATCTAATACTCTAGCACCCAGATATATAAAGCAAGTATTAGAGCTAAAGAGAGAAATACCAATGCAATAATAGTTGAAGAATTCAATACACATTTTCAGCACTGCAAATCATCTAGACAGAAACTCAACAACGCAGCATCAGACGTAACTGCACTATAGACCAAACAGATCCTGACATTTACAGAACATTTCATCCAAAAGCTGCAAAACATACACTCTTCTCATCAGCACATAGAACACCCATGTAGTGGTCACAAAACAAATTAACAAATTGTTTAAATTTTAATTTAATTAATTTTTTTTGAGACACTCTCACTCTGTTGCCCAGGCTGAAGTGCACTAGTATAATCTGAGCTCACTGCAACCTCCACGTGTGGGTTCAAGCAATCCTCCCACCTCAGCCTTCCAAGTAGCTGGGATTACAGGTGCATGCCACCATGCCCAGCTAATTTTTTATTTTTTATTTTTATATTTTGTAGAGATGGGATTTTGCTATGTTGCCCAGGCTGGTCTCAAACTCCTGGACTCAAGCAATCTACCTGTCTCAGTCTCCCAAAGTGCTGTGATTACAGGTGTGAGCCACTGTGCCTGGCCAACAAATTAAAAAAAAAAAAAAAAAAAAAAAAGGCTTATCAAGTGTCTTCTCAAATCACAAGGGAATAGAACTAGAAATCAATAATGAGAACTCCAGGGCTGGGCTTGGTGGCTCATGCCTGTAATTCCAGCACTTTGGAAGACGGAGGCAGGAGGATCGCTTGAGCCTAGGAGTTTGAGAACAAGCCTAGGCAACAGAAGGAGACTTCATCTCTACAAAAAATTGGAAAAACCAGCCAGCCATGGTGGCTCACACCTGTGGTCCCAGCTACTCAAGAAGCTGCGGTGGGAAAATTGCTTGAGGTCGGGAGGTAGAAGTTGAGTAAGCTGTGACCATACCACTGTACTACAGCCTGGGTGACAGAGCAAGACTCTGTCTCAAATTTAAACAACAACAACAAAAAAAAAAAAAAAAGAAAAGAAAAAAAGGGACTATGTCAAACTAAAACACTTCTGCACGGCAAAGCAAACAGTTAACCAAGTGAAGAGACAACCTGTAGAATGAGAGAAAATATTTGCACATTATTCATCCAATAACGACTGATATCTAGAGTATACAAGGAACTCAAATAACAGCAAAAAAAAAAAATCTGATTAAAAAGTGGCCAAAGGATCAAACAGGTGTTTCTTAAAGAAATATATATAGCCAAGAAATAAACAAAAAAATGCTCAACATCCCTAAATCATCAAGGAAATGCAAATCAAAAATCATAAACAAAATGGTATGATATCCCAGTTAGAGTGGCTATGATCAAAAAAACCAGGCCAGGTGCAGTGGGGTCACACCTCTAATCTCAGCACTCTGGGAGGTCAAGGCCGGTGGATTGTTTGAGGCCAGGAGTTCAAGACCAGCCTGGCCAACATGGCAAAACCCTGTCTCTACTAAAAATATAAAAATTAGCCAGGCGTGGTGGCACACGCCTGTAGTTCCAGCTACTCAGGACGCTGAGGCAGGAGAATCAATGGAACCCAGGAGGCGGAGGCAGAGGGTGGAGTGAGCTGAGATCACGCCACTGTGCTCCAGCCTGGATGACAGGGTAAGACTCTGTCTCAAAAAGAAAACAAAACCAAAAAAACCACCCAATACTGGTGAGCATGTGGAGTAAAGGAAACTCTTATACACTGTGGGAGTGCAAGTTAGTACAACCTTTATGGAAAACCTTAATGGAGGTTTCTCAAAAACTAAAAACTAGCATTGGATTCAGTAATCCCACTACTATTTGCCCAAAGAAAGCAAATCTGTGTGCCAAAGGAATACCTGCACCCATGTTTAATACAGCACTATTCAAAATAGCCAAGATAGGGAATCAACGTAACTGTTTATCAACACATAAACTGATAAAAAACATATGGTATATATGCACAGGAATACTATATAGCCATAAAAAAGAATGAAACCATATCTTGTGTGGCAACATGGATGAACCTGGAGAACCTTATGTTAAATGAAGTAAGTCAGAAACAAAAAGACAAATATTGCATGTTCTCATTCATATGTGGGAGCTAAGAAAAACATTGAGTGAATGGAAGTATAGAGTACAATTGTGGTTATTACAGGCAGGAATGCATGGGAGAGGAGAGGGCAGGGAGAGATTGGTTAAGATACAAATTACAGCTAGATAGGAGGAATGAGTTCTGGTGCTCTGCAATACTATAGGGTGAATATGGTTAACTGCAATTTATTATATAGTGTCAAAAAGCTAGAAGACAGAAAGGTTAGTATTGTGTAAGTTTCCCCATACGATGGAAAATAGGGCTTCAAAGCACAGCCCTAATCCTCCAACAGCTTATACTACCATTAGGTTGGAGAGATAGGTGAACACTCACTGCACAAACACTAAACAAACAAAAAACACTACAAACACACATATGCTAATCTATAAAATGAGGCTGACCATCCCTGGCGTGCATACCTCAGATGTGCTACAAAGATCCAAAGAGATTTACATACATCTTAAGCAAAGTTATCTTGGATTTATCTATATATTTACTGTGGATTTATTATTATTTATTATTGTGGATTTATCTACATACTCATTGCTAGGAACCTTTCTAGGAATTTAGGATACATTAATGAAGGACACAAAGGTTCTACTCTTGGATTACAATTCAACAAGGCAAGGGGATACTGGTAATCAACAACATCCCCTACATTTAAGAAATACAGGACTTGCAGTCTCAGCTACTGGTGAGGCTGAAACAGGAGGATCACTTGAGCCCAGGAGGTTAAGGCTGCAGTGAGCCATGATCCTGTTACTGCACTCCAACCTAGGAAACAGAGTGAGACTGTCTCAAAAGAAACAAAAAAGTAATTTTTTTAAAAAAGGCTATGCTAGAAGACGTTAAGTGCTACAGAGAAAACAAGGCACAGGCCAAGGTCAGGCGTGCTGAGAACGGGGGTGGGGAAGGCAGAGTAGCTTGCCTGGAGAAAGGGCTGTGTTAGTACTGGTTTGGGAGGAGGTGAAGGCAGGAGCTATATAACTACCAGGGGAAGAGTACTGCAGGAATAGCCAGGGCAAAGGCCCTAACATACCCGGGGACCAACGGGGAGGCCCGAGTGGCTTCAGCAAGAGAGTGAACAGTGAGTAGGAAGCGGCGGCAGGAGAAGCTAGAGAAGACTCAACTTTATAGGCCACAAAAGACTTTATGGCTTTGCGGAGGAAGAGGAGGAGGAAAAAAAATAAAAATAAAAAAGATTTTTTTAAGAAAAGGTTATTCTAAGCCGGGCGCGGTGGCTCACGCCTGTAATCCTAGCACTTTGGGAGGCTGAGGTGGGTGGATCAACCTGAGGTCAGGAGTTCAAGACTAGCCTGGCCATCACGGTGAGACCCCATCTTTAAAAAAATAAAAATAAAATAAAAATAAAATAAAAAAAATAAAAAAGAA